>CAJUYH010005604.1:22796-38185 GCA_910591685.1 Galerucella tenella | reverse complement strand
GAAAATGAGTTTGTGCGCATGGGTCGGGCTCGCCATCACGTTTGGCGCTTGCAGTAGCAAATTTTAGATCAATAGACCGTTTAAACGAAAGACATCTTGTCTTGTCTACCTACAGGTGTAAATAGGAACTAATAGCAGCTAACTGTAATTTTAAAAGGAAACTGTCTTGTAGATTAACAAGTTTACGTTATAGGTGTCATTGTTTACTGGTTCTCTGTAGTCTATACGAGTCTATATGTGTCCCTAAAATACAGTCCCTGAAAAAAGTGAAGAAATATACCATTGCCGTTATCTTAGGTACACTTCTATTAATAGATATCACAGAATAATAATAATTATTCTAACGCTTTATAAAGTTTTGAAAAGTATTTTCCAAAGACACTGACCGTTCAACTAAGAAGCAACAACTACTCCCATGCTAGAGGCCCCGACGGATATTGAATTACACTTCAAAGTCAAACGGGGTTGGTATAATTATTATTCTGCAATATCTATTGGTAACGGGCTTGATTAAATACGACAATATTACAGGAAATTGTAATAATACTTTACACTTCTATTAGTTCTTATAGAACCGATAGGTGGACAACTCTCGCTGCGACCACAAGATGTCTTCCTTTAAAACAGTAAAAGATCCAACAAACAGGGCAAGCTAAATAAAGGTTTTTTTTTCAATAAAAAAAATGATTCAGATCCCAACAATTAACTATTAAGATATAATAAATATTGTTTTGTCACATTCAACAGGAATCTGGATATATTTATAAGGTTTTCAATATCGACGAATAGAAAATGAAATAAAAGTTGCTGCAGGTATTAAATCCAAGAACAATGAATCATATAATTTAACGAGACGCTTAATTGTTTACCAGAATAGTCACTTAAAATGGAGCTATTGTTTAAACAATTAAACGCTTTATTTGACCGAACCATAAATCAATGGAAATAGGTAGTTAATATTTTAATACAACCGTTTTGTGTTGTGTTTCTCTAATTTATTGACTACAAAAAACTAAAAGTTTCTCATATCATTAATATTTATTACCTATTGCTACCGGTGATGTTATAAAAATTAGAATTTTTGATATCGGTTTACAACAACAACTGATAAGTATAATAAAAAGTCTTAGCACTTTCATTTGGCGATGCAAAAAATTATTTACAAAATTTTTTTTTATAGAAACCCGATTCAATATATTATGATAAGGGATAAATCGGATATATTTTCAAATAGGTTTATATAATATTTGTGGTATCTCGTGAAATAATTTTGAAAATGGGAAAAGGAACTTAGTACTCCACGCCAAATACAGGCATGAAGGATTTTACCGGGGCTCATCATATAAATGAACAAATGAGTATATGTATTTACAAGTAAAGGCAACGTCAAAAATAAGACTAATACGGAGCTTACTTCAGTAAAACTATAATAGAACTAAGCTCCACATAATTAAGATTGAATTGAGTAACTCTCTTATCGTAAAAATTGAATCTAATTCGTATTTAAAACTATTTTTTTAAATAACTAATTGTAAAGCAAATCCTTCACTAATATCTTTCTCATAGTTTCCTTTTAATTTATTAGCATGTTCTATGATTTCTAAGTCATTTAGTTGCGATAAGCGCTGGGGTTCAAGAAACATAAACTTATCGCTTACATGAAACATTCCTTCAAACCTAGTTTTTAATTGATGAGTAACAATATCCACAACCCTATAAAAAACGTTTACTCTGTACATATCCTCAGCAATATTAAATCGATGATCTACTGATAATTCGTCATAACGTTTTTTAACTGTTCTAGTGTCACCATTTCATTTCTGTTATCTCTCACTAGTTATGTCAGATGTCAGTGGAAAATAGTATATTATTAAACGAGCAATTTATGATAGCCATAATTCACGATGGGTGACGTTTGCGTCACGAGCCGCAGGCGAGGGGCGCAAGTCACCCAAGTGAATTATGGCCATAAATTGCGAGTAGAATACTATACTTTGTCCACGACACTTAATTTATTTATTAATAAATAAAAGTCAGTAGCGATTTGGCATATTACTAACCTCAAAATGTTGTGGCAGCTACTTCAAATAATTTGACATATATAGAGATGGGCGATACTGTAGAAAATATCAATACAACGTACCGTTATAAATATATTGTTTTAAAATACTTAATATTAGAAAATATCGTTATGAAAAGTATCAATACTAAAAATTACAATATTTTATAGATACGATATATGTCAGAAACAAATTTCCTGAACAAAATACACAGATTTAATAGTTTATTTCATATTGTACCCCCATCTCTAGGCGTGAATTATGAACCATAATACACTACAGTGTATTATGAACCATAATGCACGACAGTTGATAAATGGGTACCATATACCTTTAGTTAGGAGGTAAAATATTGACTTATTATTAGGTGGTCGTGGACAAAGTAATTAGAAGAATAGAGATACAACTAACTGAAGTGCTACTAAAATCTAATCGAAAAGGGACATACAGAATTAAACGAATATCAACAAAAATAAATATAACTGACATTTGACATAACCAGTGACAGAATAACAGAAATGAAATGGTAACTTGCCAAGAATTCCTAGAATTATTGGCCACCGATATGTTGAGTATTCAGCTAAAAAATCATTTTAAATTTCAAGATATACGCTTCGGGGGTGTATTCATAATTTTAATAAAGCAATATAGATGTTCGCAATGATAAAAAACATGCAAAAATCTTATGTTTTGAATGGTAGATCTTAACTGTCATTCTTGTCAGAAAAAACCACTTTTGTTGGCCACACTGACCTTAGACTGAACTCCTCTATTCGCGCTCAACCAAAATTGACTGATGACATAACGAGTACGTTCATATTATTATATCGAAAACTGACTGTGTACTTGTCAGTCAGACGACGGGGTAAACGCTTCTCGTGGTGCGTTTGTGAATTATTTTTAATTTTTTCTCAAATTTGGCTAGTAGTGGAAAAAAAATGTATATACACTACGGTGGTGAAGACATTTATAAGCCTCGCTTTTGGTGCTCGGTCAATAATACCAGTGTGGTAACCGGCCAATCGACCCGACCCCCCTTGCAACCTAATCTATTCCTTTTGAAGGAAGCTATTAAATAATTAAATATTCGATCTGTCAAAACATCATCAAATTCCGGCATGACAATCCGTGTAGGTATGGCATTAGAAGATGGAATATAATTCTGTTTAAAATTAGTTAAAACACACGTCAATTCACTATTACTCAAATCATTCGAAATAGATATGAATAATTGTCAATTAAGCAGCTGAATACTGATAAAACAATTTTTAATTATTCTCTCTATAGTAGAAGTCTATCAGTTTAATTTCTCAGTAACTGTTGGGACTCGTAAAAAATGTAGTCTCACCATGTCAACGATCTATATCTACGACGAATATTGAATTACAATTACAGCTGATAAACACGACATCGAGTCAGCATTTAGATACCTATACCTATATTTGAAGTTATTTTTATCTTATTAGTTGGTTGAAATAAGGTTGTATGACATAAAGTTCACATACAGCTATTAATAACAGCATTGAAGATGTCTGTGATAATATTTATTTATGCATCAACATTTAATTAAAAGGAAAATAGTTGACTACTACATTTATACACTGGAAACATTAAGGGCGGGCTTAGCAATGCTCAGTTGAATATTGTAGCCTTCGGCTAAAACTTAGCTATTGCCCAGTGTTTATCAACTGCCAGCTTGCATAAGCTGGAAGTCAAAGTTTCCGCTATCCTATACTATCAACATACGCTCACAGTTTGCATCACGTCAATTTGAAAAATACCCATTCCTGGACTTATGTTGTTATCTTCACAGTCGTCCAGAAATTTTGGGCTTTTCCTACTCGGTAAACAATATAGACTCCGTTTCACGTAAGAAGAAGCCACTTGAACTTGTTGTGTCAAAACCATCGCCATATTGTAATATTGACATTCGACTTCAAATCAGTAGCGTAACGTTTCTACAATTTGTAGGGAAGGATTCAGGAATCCCAGGTATTAGGGAGATAGGAAAAATAAGAGCGATGAACACGGTAGAAAAGTGGGGAGTAGAGGAGGGGAGAGAAATGTTAAAGTGAGGAAAGCTCCAGAGATAGATGGCCTGAGAGGTGATATGGTGAAGAATGTGTTGGATGATAATGGGGAGTACTTCTTGGAACTATTCAAAAGAGTGCCGAGGGAGGAAGAGTTCCCGGAAATGTGGAAGGTGGCAAGGATTATACTGGTGAAGAAGACGGCTAGGGAGGGGAAGCGAGCGGGGGACTACAGATCCATCAGTTTACTGTGTGGTATGAATGAATTGATGGAGGGGATGATGTAGGTTAAAACAAAATTAGAATATTAAAAATTATTATTTGAAGCTTTTCGAGATTGTTTCATATTTAATTGATACTAATAGGTATATGAAAATACGCCAATGGCATAAAGCGATCGTTACGTTACGACATAGATAAACAAGACTGATTTTGATTTCTGCGCAAGACAGATGGCAAACTTCACGTGGCTTCTTCTTATGTGAAAAGTGAAAAAGTGAAAAGTCCACTATTGAATTCAAATTTGTGGAGAGTATAAAAATTTAATTCCCTGGGTACCCTAGGTATTATTCGCTAATTATTGTTGTTCTACACTTATTATTATTAGCTGTCATCAATTTTTTTGACATAAAAAGCAGTTTTATTAAACAAAAGTTCAATTAATCTACTTCTATCTCGTGAAATTTTTGCAAATAGTGGCGAAAATAATAAGGATAATAAGTTGAAGCAAAATATCATAAAACTTGATTTTTTTGGTGCTAATAATAAAAAACCAACAAATATGTTACATCTTTGTATTCTAAATAGAGTGACAAGCAATTTTCAACGAAAATATACAAGGGTTGACATTTGAAAATGAAAAGTGAGGGGTAGCTGCCCAAGTAAAATAAAGATTCTGGTGAAAGAGTCAATTGTCCACGAAGAGAAATGCATTTTGCATCTTCTGGAACAAAGCAATCATATTGTGCTTCGGTTTTTTAACAAATTTCACTTTGGATTCAATAACTATAAGGTATTTTTGCATTTGCACCTTATTTTGATCCCAATGTGTTAATATTGGAAGATAGAGTTCATATAATAACCTTTTTGATGTGCGTCGTCAATTGTTAATGTCCTTCTAACACATTACGTTGGAAGAAATGGAAAAATGGATTAATCCTAATCAAAATATTACAATAATGAACCGTTTAAATGTATTACAAATGTTAACCATAATCTTTGACTTGAAAAATTTGATTAGTTGATGTTTAGATTACGCGGAAGTGCGACCTATCAATCGGAAGAAATTACAACATTTAAAATAGGATGCAGACGTACCTTTCGTAGCAGGAATGTGTCATGTCTTTTAATAATAATAATAATAAACTTCTTTATTTCAGATCATGATTACAAGTAAACATAAAGTGAAATGACGTCATACAAACAAAAAACTCAATACTTAACCAAAAACAAAAAAGTACCGTATACATTAAACACTTATAAAATCTTGCAACGTATAAGGTTCCAAATTTATCAACATTTTTCTAATCTTGTTCTTAAACATTTTTTGTGAACCAATTTCTTTTATTTTATCAGGGAGAGAATTAAAAAGCCTTAGACACATAAATGAGGGCACTTTTCGGTAAGCGTCAGTCTATGTACCTATTGGGTAACTAACATTCAATGTTCTTGTATTATATCCGTGAGTCTTCGGTCTTAAATCAAATAATTTTTTATTTTTAAACAAAAACATTAAACATTCATAAATATAAACTGCCCAAAATGTCATTATTCCAAGACTTCTAAAAACATTTCTACACGTTTCATTATACTCCATATTTCTAATAACTCTTATTATTCGCTTCTGAACAACGAAAATGTCCTGCGCTAAGCTGTGCGTTCCCCAAAAAATAATCCCGAATTTTAACACAGATTCAAAATTTGCATAATACATTATCATTCATATACCTGCCAAGGACCCGAATTCCATAACAAATCGTATTGAGTTTTTTTTTCACACTATTTATATGAAAAGACCAATCACAAAATTCATTTATATAAATACTCTTATGTCCCACTGACAGTTTTCGTCAGGTCTGTACTTTGTTGTTTATGGTCAATTATTATTTTATAAAAAATTAAAATTTATCTTAATATAGTTTGAGGGTGTCAAATTTGATTGTCACAATCAAAACTAGTCTTTTGAATATTTTGCATATTTTGCTTATTGTTATAACAGTAGAGTTGTTTTTAAGTTACAAAGTTCATTGTAAAAATAATATAAGTTTTAAACGCTTTTGTATTGGGGTTTTTGTGCCTGTGCATGCGGCGTGGTCTAAACAATAAAAAAAAAGGGGTATAAAAACTAAATTTTATCGCGAAACTAGATGAGTGCTAACAAGGAGGAGGCGGGAGCCTCCTCCGGGTTTATGGAAGTAGAAAATTGGGATGACGAGCCTGCTGTGACTAACGTTAATAATTCTGTGTCAAATAAAAATGAAAATAATGGGATTAATAGTGGAGGAAATGAAGTTCACCTAGTCGACCGGATGTCGCCATCCAGTAAAAAAATAGTTGAAGAAGTGGTAAACACTCCTTTTTATTTCAATCCATCTGAAAAAGAGCTGTCTCTTTTTAAAAGAAATAGAAGAACTACGTGTGGAACTTAGAAATGAACAGTTAGTTACTAATGAAATAGATGAAATACTCAAGAAACTGAAGAAAGCAGAAAACAGGAAAAAAGAATATCCTTTAACAAACTTTGGCCCATTCCTTGTCATGTTGGAAGGCGATAAAAATCAAGTAGGTTATATACATCCGATGAACGTGGGAAAACTGCTGAAGAGAGCAGATGTTCAAGGCATAAAAAGAATATCAAGAAAAGGTGCTAACCGCCTGGGGATCGAATTCCGCACAGCCCTAGCTGCAAACAACTTTCTCAAAAACAACACCCTTAAAAACGAAGGTTACCGCCTTTACATACCACAAAGACTAGTAACCTCGCGTGGAATAGCCAGAAGAATAGGGAATGCCATAGATGAAGAAGATTTTATCAAGGAAGCCGAAGCCATACGGGGGCTGGAGAAGATCAAAATAATATCAGCCAAAGGGCTGAACAGAAGAATCAGGAATGAAAACGGAGAAATACAACTTCTTCCTTCAAATACATTTTTAATAACCTTTGATGGTAATAAACTGCCAAAAGAAATCATTCTCTATGACTGCATGATAGAAGTAGAGGTATATGTAAGCCCGGTTATAATCTGCTTAAATTGCTTAAGATATGGACACCATAAGGCGCAGTGTAGAGGGAAACCTAGATGTTCACATTGCACTGAGAACCATAACTTTATGGATTGCACTAACAAAGATGTGGAACCAACCTGCGTCCATTGCAGGGGAAACCATTTGTCAACATCCAAAAATTGTATGGAGTTCAACAGACAAAAATCTATCAATGCTGAAATGGCCAATAAAGGATACTCATATTTTGAAGCTGAAAGACTGTTCCCTAGGCTGCTGGGGGTTCCTGAAAGGAATAATCATGAAAATAGAAGTGATGCAACAGAATTCCCTCCCTTAACACAAGGCTCCCAATATTTTACCCCAATTCCCTCCTCAAGTAATTATTCGGTGGCAGTTCAGAGATCAAGGAAAACACCTCGAGGAAGAGGATACGATAGAGAGGCGCATGAACAATGCCTAATTAGTCAACCTACTAGAAGACAGGTAAGCCCTGTTATCAATTCTGCCATCTATAATGAATGTAATATTAATGATGAACAGAATCGCCCCGCTCCAGAGGAAAATTTTATTGAAGGTAAGAGAAGCAAAATGATCTTTAATGAGAGTATAATTGATGATATTTTTAATAAGGAAGGATTCTCCTGCAGTGACTTGAAGAGTCTCTGTGGGAAAATAAACCAAAAATTAATTGACTTAAAAATTAATCGCACTGTGGCCCTTGTTTAAGGGCACTTCAACTTTTCACCAAGAAGCACTCACCAGAGAATTTAAACCCTTTGGTGAGGACCAGTCTAGTTCTTTTTTTGTCGGTTCCTTTCAGTTAACCTTATATATCTATAATTTAAGTTTTGTAATACCTGTTTCTAATGGATTGCATTATTCATTGGAACATACGCAGCATTGTCAGTAATAAAATATATTTGATACAAAATATTAGAGATTTGAAGCCTGACCTCATCTCATTGAATGAAACTTTTCTCAAAAAAGGTAGATCCTTTTTTATTTCTAGGTATAACATGATTAGAGAGGATAGGGATAACAGCTCTGGAGGTATTGCTATCCTTTCAAGGAAAAATTTATCTTTTAAAATTATAGATACAAGGCAGGCATTATTTCCAAACAGGTGCCACTGTTTGGCTATAGAATTAAATAATTTAGTTTTTATCTCAATATATAATCCCCCTGATATTAGGTTAAATTATTTGTGCTTTCAAAGGTTATTTCATATGGTGAATCAGGTGGGCAAGCCAATCATGGTCTGCGGGGACTTTAACGCCCATGATCCAGCCTGGAGCCCGAGGGACCCAGGATCCTAATGGTAACATTTTGCTGTCAATTATTTTAGATTACAATTTTGTCATATTAAATGATGGTTCACCCACCAGGGTCGGTAGACCCAATGAAAGATTAGGAGCCCCTGATGTAATTTTCTGTTCAGCTACTCTGGTTAATAATTTCAATTTTTCTGTTAGCAACGACCATGGGAAAAGCGATCACCTACCTGTTATATTGACTAATCCAAACAATGGAGATCAAGTGAGCCAAAACTTCTTACCTAAATATAATCTGAAAATGGCTAACTGGGAGATGTATCAGAATAATATAGTTGATAGTTTTGAATCCTTTTTTCCGACTAATTATAACCATTTTCACCAAATTTTAACAAATGCTGCTAATTTAGCAATTCCCAAAATCAAAGGGTATGGAAATAAGGGTAATGTTTGGTGGGACGCTGAATGTTCTGACTTATATAAAAAAAAGATTATCCTTCAAGGAATATAGACAAAACATCAATTTGGAATCTTATTTGGTGTATAAAGAAATACAAGCTAGGTGTCATAGATTACTAAAATTAAAAAAAAAGAATAGCTTCATGAAGTTTTGCAATGCTCTCTCTCCTGATCAACCTATAGGACAGGTTTGGCGGTCAGTCAAAAGGTTTAAAATTAGCTTTCAGCCGCAAAAGCATTCATGGCCTCCTCAAAATAATATAGCTAATGAATTGTTGAATCATCTGTCAGGAGTGGGAAGGGCCGCTCAAACCAAACAATTACTTGAAACAGAAGGGGAGTCGTCAGCAGAATTTAGCTTGGATGAACTATATGTCACTCTTAGATCAAAAAAAGATACCTGTCCAGGTATAGATAATATTGCTTATTCAATGATAAAAAAGCTTCCAGCAATAGCATCTCAATTTCTTGTTGATCTATTTAATAATATTTTAAAAGGTATAATTGACATACCCCCGCAGTGGAAACAGCAGTTAATTGTTCCCATATTAAAGCCCAACAAAGACCCAGTAGATTTTAGATCTTATAGACCTATTAACATGTCTAATTGCTGCTGCAAGATTTTTGAAAGTTTAATTAAAAATAGATTAGAATGGTTGTTTGAAAATAAATTAATTTTACATGATGCCCAAGCAGGCTTCAGACGTAATAAGGGAATTTATGAAAATCTGGCAATCATATCCTGTGAAGCTGCTTTACAAATTTCAAATAAAAATAAAATGTTAGGTGTCCTGATAGATGTTGCTTCTGCCTACGACAATGTCGACATTGAAATGCTTTCCTCTAAACTAAAACAATATAAAGTTCCTTTTGATATCTGTAATATCATAGTAAAATTGTATTTTAATAGAGAGATTTGGGTTAAGGATATACCTAGGGGAACACTAGCTGGACCAGGCATAACAAGTAAAGGCATTCCACAGGGATCCCCCCTTTCCCCTCTACTTTTCAATATTTATGTAAACTCGCTTATTGAGATAATCCCTCCGGATGTCTCCTTAATACAATTCGCAGATGATATTCTGTTACTCCATAAGGGGAATGACATTGTAAATATGTCTTTTTGCATAAACAGGTCCTTGGTAGAAATTAAACAATGGATGGACTACCACAAATTGAGCATTAGTGCTCATAAATCTAAAGCTATTTTATTCCAAAAGAGCAATAAGTCAGTTGCACGCCCTAACATAATATATAATAATGAAGTTGTGGAATGGGTTAATTCCATGACATATCTGGGGGTCAACTTTGACCATAGGTTATCTTGGAAAAGTCATATTGATAAAATCAAAAACAAAGCCATCAAAGCAATTAACATATTGAGTTACATTGCAAAAACTTGGTGGGGGTCTCACCCTATTACTATGTTGACATTCTACAAAGCCTTGGTACGTAGCCACTTGGACTTTGGGTCAATAATCTTCTCATGGGGGGTTTGCAAAACAGATTTGGAGAAGCTGGATAAAGTACAGTATCAGGCTATTAGACTTAGTTTAGGATTAATGAAATCCACCCCCATAAATATAATATTATCAGAGGCTGGAGAATGGGATCTAGGTCATCGCAGGACTTGGTTGGCTACAAAGTTTTTATTAAAAAATGCTTCCCTCACGAAGAGCAAAGTATATAATCTAGTTTCCGATTTCTACATTGATTATAATGATAAAATTAACATATGGGAGAGAAAGGTCACTCCTCCATTGATAGAGGCCTTTGACATTGTGTCTGTTATTGCTGGCAGATTATTGAAACACACTAAATTACCTTGCTATTCATTCTCATTGGAATCTCAATATTTAAGTACTAAAGTAATAGATTTGAAATTGGAGAAGGACAAAATGAATAAATGGGATTTTCTCCAAAAAGTTTCAAATAAATGGGGTGATTCTGTTTACAAAATATTTACAGATGCGTCAAAATCTCAAGATGGTAGAGTGGGTATCGGGGTTTACTCCAAAGAGGCAAAGATCTCAGTATCTATGGGTTGCCCAAATGAATTTAGCATTTGCACAGCGGAAGTATACGCCATATATACTGCCTTAAAACTTATAGACACGTTACAACTGAACAATTGCATTATTTTCTCAGATTCCCTCAGTGCATTAAATAGAATTACGTCTCAGGGACTATCTGGCAAGACAGACCAAATTACCTTGCTAACGAAGGAAATTCTATGGACAGCTCACGCCAGGCAACGAGACATAGAATTTGCCTGGATTCCAAGTCACACCGATATAACAGGTAATGATACTGCTGATAAATTAGCTAATGATGGAAGAGACTACAAGCCTACCTTCTCCAAAGTTGACTATAGAGAATTCATACCGTATCTTAAGAATAACTTATGGATTTCCTGGGAGAGGAAATGGAGAAGTATGTCCGTATGTAGAGGGAATTTTTATGCCAGTATCCATTATAATCCATATAGAAGGCCATGGTTTCAATTTCTTAAAAACAGTTCGAGAGCCTTCGTCACTGTGATGTGCAGACTTCGAAGCGGACATTGCTGCTCCCCAGTGCACCTACATCGTATTGGAGTGAAGGAAGATCCTTATTGCACCTGTGGTAAAGAGGGGGATGTCAATCATATATTCCTAGACTGTGAAGTGAATAATTTTAGATGTACCAATTTGTATAAAGTCTTGCTTGGCAGTATTAACACCGGTCCTGTTTCCATAAATAACATTATACACTCCACATGCTTAACCTCTATGCGAGCTTTAATGGACTTCTTAGTGTGCAGCAACTTGAAATTATAATTCCTGCATTTATAATTGGTTTGTTCTAAATTTCCAGTGGAATACATTAAATTAAAAAATATTCGTATTTTCCAACAAAGAAGAAGTGGTGCCCTCATCACGACACTGGGTGCATGGTAATACCGAGCCCAATAAAATTGGAGAAGAAGAAGAAGAAAATTTATCTTATTGTTATATTTATGTGAATATTACAAAAATACACGGAAAAACATCAGCATTTTGAAAGTTCTCCAGTATTTTCAATTAGAAAAAGAAACTGGTAATTATATATATATATATATATATATATTGAAATTAAATTAAATATTCAATATTTACAACATTTCAAAACAAAGACAAAATATGAATTTAAAAATAATAATTTCAAAAAAAGAAAAGGTTCAAGCTATAATAATATTAAAGATTAAAATATTTTAAAGCGTAAATAATAAAAATATATGTAAGAAATCTCAGAAAGTGTATTTGTAAAGGAAAACATGATTGATCATAAAGATGTATAAAGTATAAAAAATATTAGGAATAGAAAATGAAATGTAATGTTAAAAGTAAAATTTTTTTTTGTTATATGTATAAAATAATATATGTGAAAGCCATCAGATAAATTGTAAGAGGTGGGATGAAAGGTAATATGGATTTAAAAGTAGAAAGAAAGTATTAAAATCTCATGACAATATAATTATAGTACTTTAAAATTTCAAAGAAATTTATAGAATGGGTGACAGTTAAAAAAATTTGACAAATAAAAAAATAAAAAAATTTTAGAAGCTTATGAAAAGAAACTTCAATTTTGAGAGGTAGACAATTATTGATGGGGAAAGAAATCAACAATTTTTAAAAAAAATTTTGGAGTAGAAATCAAATTGAATTTAAAAAGAAGGATAATAAAATATAATATAAATTGTAAAGAAAAAAGGTGACACTAGCTGACAGAGGAAAGTATTTGAGAAATTTAGTTAAAGAGAGGTTATAGTTGGAAAGGAGAGAAATGAAGCAATGATACATAAAAATTGAAATAAGACATACAGAAACGAAGAGAACATCTAATAGAGCTTGTCCATGGTAGTTGGGATCAGATTTTGAAGCGAAGAGAGCATCTAGTGAAACTTGTCCATGTGGGTATTCCGTATAAGTGTCTGACAAGAAAGTTCTGCAAGCAGCTCAGCAGACATTGACAAGTATCAACATTACAGTAACAAATTGGTAAGAGATTTATTATCTTGTATTTCTGACACCTAGAAGGATAAAAGGATTAAATATGGTAAAATTAAATTAAATAAGAAGAGAAGAAGATATAGTTAGTTTGTTAAGTAAAAGATAATATAAAGAGTAATAATTTTGAGGTTAGTTGAAATTTTTGATAGATTAATTTAAACTACTAAGTTTCTTACATATAAAATATTACAGTTTGAACTTTAAAATAAATAAAATATAATACTCACATAATAATAATAATAATAATTAAATAATTAGAATCGATAAAACAAATAAAATAATTCCGAGAATAATTCATAGTTTTGACATCCATCTTCACATTCAGAATTTCATAACTTTTAACCGCCCTCTAACAGAGAAGTTGCAAGTTATCTGAAGGCAATAATAGTGTACCCGGGGTATATGAAAATTTATTTGAGGAAGATTTTTTTTGAAAATTAGAAATAAAAAAAAATAAATAAATGATTATTGTTTCACATCATAGATATTTTATTTAAAAAAAAAATATTAATTTTTTTTACAAGTTTGTTTGTCAGGTTGGAACTATTCGACCCTGAGGTTAAAAGAATCTCATAATAAAAGTAAGGTAACTAATTATTAATAATTGTTTTTAAACAATTTGGCGCCCAACAAATATAAAAAAAATTTTGAATAAAATAAATTGATTAAAAAAAAAAATTAAATAATTAAAATTTGCCATAATAACAAAAAAGGCACAAAATAAAATCATAACAATATATACATATAGCCTTTTCGAATTTGGTTGAATACGATCCTCATGATTTTATTTATCAAATTTGAGGTTAGCTATATGTCAAAATAGTAAATAAAATAAACGACATACCCAAAGCCCGGATATACGTCCGGGTATATGATGCACACCAAGAAGGCTATTACTTTTTTTGCGTTATAAGTGAAGGTTTTTCTAAAATCGGTGCTTGATTATTATAATTTTCAATTATTTCCTCACGCTGAAAATATTTATAGAACGTACGACTTCAGCGACATTTAATTAGATGAAGGGTCATCGCACAATGCAATTTTTTATAGATTCTGCAGTATTCAATCTTTGGTTCAATTTCCCAGAATGCTGTTTGTTCTTGAATGTATATGGTGAAACTTTTGCAATATGATGTTTTAACACCTGACCACGACAGATGCTCGTACACAATATACATTAACTAGAAGTTCAGTGAACTGGAAAGTTAGTAAGCACTTTTTATTAAACAAATTCCGATCAAAGTCAAATAATATTGCGGATGTCAATAATTATATTTTAGCAATATTGACATCTTGCAAATTTTTTCATTTTACTGAAATTATAAACTAGACATAGCTAATAGCTCATCCACCAAAGGATTTTTTCAAATTCCTAAATTTAAAGAAGTTAGAAGGGTTTGAAATTCATAATATTTAAGCGCGCAAACGTCAGTTCAAAATTTCCTGATGTGGTGACGTCATAGAACAGTAAGGTCGCAGCACACACATATACATCTATTGAACTATTGAACTACAATAGCAATGTCGTTCCAAGTAATGTGGACAGTTCCATGATTAGGTTGCCAATGGTAGAGGTAATAGCACTCCCTATTGTTGACGTCCTCTATCCATCCTTGCCTTGATGGTAGGTCCATCCATAGAGTTTCCTT
This sequence comes from Galerucella tenella, assembly GCA_910591685.1. NCBI lineage: Eukaryota > Metazoa > Arthropoda > Insecta > Coleoptera > Chrysomelidae > Galerucella > Galerucella tenella. Next base: position 23,460 of record CAJUYH010005604.1, on the reverse strand, counting down.
TGTCTTCCGGCACATTGTTGCCTGTGTCTTGTGTCATTGTTAAATGCTCTCTACTCTAACAAAGTGGTCATAGCTCTTTTTCTTCTATTTCGATAAATTGTAAATGCATACTAAAGATAGTAGTATACCTAATAATAATTTTTCGAATTTTGAGATACGAATTCCACAAAATTTTATATACAGTGTGGAAACCACTTATCAAATAAAATTCTTTATGTCATTATTTTAGAAAATTTTAAAAAGTGCCGAGACATGTCGACTTTTGAAATGAGTTGTGCGTTATGTAAACATAAATTTAAATGTACAGGGTGATTCACGCAAGTATGCCATAGTCGGTGTTGTTTTTTTTAATAAAACACCCTGTATATTTGCATATTTTTGAAATCCTCTTGATGAACCGATTTCAACAAACTAAATTAAAATTAAATAAATAAAATTAAAATAAATGCTCACAATGTTCTCCACCTAGTTGTTGGCAATAGCACAGTCTCCTATAGAACTCCTCCTTAACTTTGTTTAAAGTTTGAGGTGAAATATTCCGTATTTCTGTAGTTATCCTGTCTTTGAGGTCTACAATGCTAGTTGGTTGTGTTGCATATAGGTACTTTGTTCTTGAGATAACCCCACAGAAAAAAATCTAACGGCGTAAGGTCTGGCGATCTAG
>CAJUYH010005604.1:0-22696 GCA_910591685.1 Galerucella tenella | reverse complement strand
TGAAAATGGTTATAATTAGTCGGAAAAAAGGATTCAAAACTATCAACTATATTATTCTGATACATCTCCCAGTTAGCCATTTTCAGATTATATTTAGGTAAGAAGTTTTGGCTCACTTGATCTCCATTGTTTGGATTAGTCAATATAACAGGTAGGTGATCGCTTTTCCCATGGTCGTTGCTAACAGAAAAATTGAAATTATTGACCAGAGTAGCTGAGCAGAAAATTACATCAGGGGCTCCTAATCTTTCATTGGGTCTACCGACCCTGGTGGGTGAACCATCATTTAATATGACAAAATTGTAATCTAAAATAATTGACAGCAAAATGTTACCATTAGGATCCTGGTCCCTCGGGCTCCAGGCTGGATCATGGGCGTTAAAGTCCCCGCAGACCATGATTGGCTTGCCCACCTGATTCACCATATGAAATAACCTTTGAAAGCACAAATAATTTAACCTAATATCAGGGGGATTATATATTGAGATAAAAACTAAATTATTTAATTCTATAGCCAAACAGTGGCACCTGTTTGGAAATAATGCCTGCCTTGTATCTATAATTTTAAAAGATAAATTTTTCCTTGAAAGGATAGCAATACCTCCAGAGCTGTTATCCCTATCCTCTCTAATCATGTTATACCTAGAAATAAAAAAGGATCTACCTTTTTTGAGAAAAGTTTCATTCAATGAGATGAGGTCAGGCTTCAAATCTCTAATATTTTGTATCAAATATATTTTATTACTGACAATGCTGCGTATGTTCCAATGAATAATGCCATCCATTAGAAACAGGTATTACAAAACTTAAATTATAGATATATAAGGTTAACTGAAAGGAACCGACAAAAAAAGAACTAGACTGGTCCTCACCAAAGGGTTTAAATTCTCTGGTGAGTGCTTCTTGGTGAAAAGTTGAAGTGCCCTTAAACAAGGGCCACAGTGCGATTAATTTTTAAGTCAATTAATTTTTGGTTTATTTTCCCACAGAGACTCTTCAAGTCACTGCAGGAGAATCCTTCCTTATTAAAAATATCATCAATTATACTCTCATTAAAGATCATTTTGCTTCTCTTACCTTCAATAAAATTTTCCTCTGGAGCGGGGCGATTCTGTTCATCATTAATATTACATTCATTATAGATGGCAGAATTGATAACAGGGCTTACCTGTCTTCTAGTAGGTTGACTAATTAGGCATTGTTCATGCGCCTCTCTATCGTATCCTCTTCCTCGAGGTGTTTTCCTTGATCTCTGAACTGCCACCGAATAATTACTTGAGGAGGGAATTGGGGTAAAATATTGGGAGCCTTGTGTTAAGGGAGGGAATTCTGTTGCATCACTTCTATTTTCATGATTATTCCTTTCAGGAACCCCCAGCAGCCTAGGGAACAGTCTTTCAGCTTCAAAATATGAGTATCCTTTATTGGCCATTTCAGCATTGATAGATTTTTGTCTGTTGAACTCCATACAATTTTTGGATGTTGACAAATGGTTTCCCCTGCAATGGACGCAGGTTGGTTCCACATCTTTGTTAGTGCAATCCATAAAGTTATGGTTCTCAGTGCAATGTGAACATCTAGGTTTCCCTCTACACTGCGCCTTATGGTGTCCATATCTTAAGCAATTTAAGCAGATTATAACCGGGCTTACATATACCTCTACTTCTATCATGCAGTCATAGAGAATGATTTCTTTTGGCAGTTTATTACCATCAAAGGTTATTAAAAATGTATTTGAAGGAAGAAGTTGTATTTCTCCGCTTTCATTCCTGATTCTTCTGTTCAGCCTTTTGGCTTATATTATTTTGATCTTCTCCAGCCCCCGTATGGCTTCGGCTTCCTTGATAAAATCTTCCTCATCTATGGCATTCCCTATTCTTCTGGCTATTCCACGCGAGGTTACTAGTCTTTGTGGTATGTAAAGGCGGTAACCTTCGTTTTTAAGGGTGTTGTTTTTGAGAAAGTTGTTTGCAGCTAGGGCTGTGCGGAATTCGATCCCCAGGCGGTTAGCACCTTTTCTTGATATTCTTTTTATGCCTTGAACATCTGCTCTCTTCAGCAGTTTTCCCACGTTCATCGGATGTATATAACCTACTTGATTTTTATCGCCTTCCAACATGACAAGGAATGGGCCAAAGTTTGTTAAAGGATATTCTTTTTTCCTGTTTTCTGCTTTCTTCAGTTTCTTGAGTATTTCATCTATTTCATTAGTAACTAACTGTTCATTTCTAAGTTCCACACGTAGTTCTTCTATTTCTTTTAAAAAGAGACTTAGCTCTTTTTCAGATGGATTGAAATAAAAAGGAGTGTTTACCACTTCTTCAACTATTTTTTTACTGGATGGCGACATCCGGTCGACTAGGTGAACTTCATTTCCTCCACTATTAATCCCATTATTTTCATTTTTATTTGACACAGAATTATTAACGTTAGTCACAGCAGGCTCGTCATCCCAATTTTCTACTTCCATAAACCCGGAGGAGGCTCCCGCCTCCTCCTTGTTAGCACTCATCTAGTTTCGCGATAAAATTTAGTTTTTATACCCCTTTTTTTTTATTGTTTAGACCACGCCGCATGCACAGGCACAAAAACCCCAATACAAAAGCGTTTAAAACTTATATTATTTTTACAATGAACTTTGTAACTTAAAAACAACTCTACTATTATAACAATAAGCAAAATATGCAAAATATTCAAAAGACTAGTTTTGATTGTGACAATCAAATTTGTTTTTAACGCTGATATTGGTATTTAACGCCAAGCACGCTTTTGATCATTGACTGTCATCACACTCATTGATTAAAGATTTCACAGTATACAAAAACTATGACGATTTTCCAAGTTAGTACCAACAATATTGATAAAATGCTCGAATGTTACTAGAGATTCGGATAACCAGCATGAAAATATTAATTTGACCGTGGTTCAACTGACCACAACACGAACACCTTTCGTACAACGATTGATTGATTTGACTATGGTCAACATGTGAACCTGGTTCAGTTGACCAATTGGTTAACTACGTTACATACAACTGGCCCATAGTCTTTCCAATGTCTTACCTTCCCCTTGCCCCTTGAGCACATACTGAAAAGTATGAGCTTCAAGATGCTTTGACCAGTTTGACGTTTATTTAAAGATTAAGATTGTGCCGATTACGATTTAAACCTTACTAAAAATATCTATATGCGAAATTAAATTATCAAAAACATTATTAATAGAAGAGTTCAGTTAGTCTAAGGTCAGTGTGGCCTACAAAAAGTGTTTTCTCTGACAAGAATGACAGTTAATGTCTACCCCTAAAAACATAAGATTTTTGCATGTTTTTTATCATTGCGAACATCTAGGTATATTCCTTTATTAAAATAATGAATACACCCCGAAGCGTAAATCTTGGAATTTAAAATGACTTTTTAACTGAATACACAGCACATCGGTGGCCAAAAATTCCAGGAACTCACCATTTAATTTCTGTTATTCTGTCACTGGTTATGTCAAATGTCTTATATATTCATTTTTGTTGATATTCGTTTAATTGTGTATGTTAGTAGCATTTCTAGTTAGTTGTATCTCTATTCTTCTAATTACTTTTTCCACTGACATCTGACATAACTAGTGACAGATAACGGAAATGAAATGGTGACATGCCAAGAGTTCCTGGAATTTTTGGCCACCGATGTGCTGTGTATTCAGCTAAAAAGTCATTTTAAATTCCAAGATTTACACTTCAGGGGTGTATTAATTATTTTAATAAAGCAAAATAGATATTCGCAATGATAAAAAACATGAAAAATCTTATGTTTTAATGGGTAGACATTAACTGTCATTCTTGTGAGAAAAACCACTTTTTGTTGGCCACACTGACCTTAGACTGAAAACTACTCACAACACAGGAAATTTATTGGTATTGGCACATGACAAGTGGTTTTGAGGATCCTGAAAAATCGTGTTCGTTTTGTTAAGTCGTGACCTATGGTCGTGACAACTGAGGCGTCACGCACAAGTGCTTGAAGCCCAAATAAACGAAAGCAACAATTGTATGCAACAAATCTAATGGCCGTTTGCACCAATTGATATTTAAGTAGACTTGAAGTTAAGTGGCGCATGCGAAAGTTTTTTTTTGCACCATGAATAACTGGTCATTTCAAGCTGCACCCTGCGCTCGCTTATTCTCCACTTATCCTCAAAGTGGAGATTTCTAACCTTTATTATTGTGTTTTCATTGACAAATATGCCCAGACAGGCCATCAGTTTTCTTATTTTCAATAACCTTTTTGAATATTGCAGCTAAGGATATTAGCAATTCTTTTTCCCGAACTGTATATTTTGCCGATCTGATTTTCTAATTTTTTGCTATGTTTTCCATTATAAACTATTTTTTATTGAAAAACAAGAATAAAATCCTTTGATTTTCAAAGAATTGACTCTTAATAGCTTTTAATACGTTATTGGGCGGAGTAGAATTCGATGAGACCTCTGGCGGAGAAAATTGTAACTAGCGCAACGAGTAAAATAATTCGTTTTGCATTGTTTTTGTATTATATTCAAGTCAACGTAATTATACCGTAAATTCGTACTTTATTTGTTTAATTTTGTGTCAGTGACAAGTTTAAAACTGTGTTTTTCTATTTAACTCAACTGTCATAATTTCAGAGGTAATATTCTTATATAATCAGAGATATTATGGAAGAGGTTATGTTATTCTATTTTTTGTTTTCATTGCAGATCAAAGAGAAAATAAGTCGGTATTAAAGATTAAAAATATTACTCAATACAAACCTACCTTCCCTGCAACTTTTGTAGATATGATTGTATCAGAAATAAAATAAAAACACGAAATCAGACCTAAAAGCTGAACAGTTAATTGAACGCTTGTTGTACTTTTCACTCAATACAAACCTACAGATACAATAACACTTAAGAATATACAATTCCCTGATTGGAAGTAAATTAGATTATGGCGCGTTAATATACGACCCAAGCACTAAAACCCAAATACAAAACCTTGAAAGACTTCAAAATCATGCACTGAGATTAGCAACTGGTGTCTACCGAACAAGCCCATGCTCTAGTTTGCAAGTAATTTCAAAAGCTATGCCATTAGACCTAAGACGTAAGTACCTTCTTCTCTCCTACGCCTCCAGAATATCAGCAAATAGACATAATCCTGCATACAATTCTCTTTTTTCGAATCCACCAACCATTTACGCAAATAAAAAATATCTCCCACTCCACAAAAAGCTTGAAGATACCGGCTTTGACCTCCAACAATTTCACAAAACACTCCCTATCACTTATAATAACCCACCATGGATCATTTTGTATTAACACTGAAATAACGCGCTTCGCATTTATAGACTTTCTTGATTGACAATTATTAGAGAAGTTTATTCAGGTACCACCTTTATTAATAAACAACACCTTCAAAATTGGAAAAACGGATAAAATAACGTCAAAACACACTTTGTAAACACGCACGATTAACCATAAAATTAAAAAGGTTAGGTCCAGTGATGACGTATTCATCCGACTTGAGCGAGGCGAACACAGAGTTAAATGGAAATAAGCAATCCTGTAGGGTGTATTATCGTTGGTCGGTACCTAGGTACTGTCGTTTGACAATGTCAAAAACATTAATAGTTATTTAACCAACAAGTGTATTAATGAGGGCCATTCACAATCGAGATAATTTAACTCATGAGCAGAGCGAGTGCGTTAATGTTCCGAGATTGCTAATTGCCCTTTTAATACTCGTGTTAGTTACAAAGCTTTTCCGTCGACTGTATAAGTTGTATTCGTTTCTCTCGATATTTAAAAACTAAAAATATTTATTTGTTTCATACGCTAAAAATTAAAATGTATGTTTGGTTGCCTGCAGAAAATCGTTGATTAATGTAGGTAAATTATGCATTAATGGGTGTCATAAATGTATGATTTTGTCTAATTTTGAGAACGGTAATAGCATATATTAATACACGGTCGACGGAAAAAGATATTAATTTTGTGAGGTTACGTTTACCGGATTAAGTTTTAACTCTTCAATTTTGTCCGGTTGAAATAGGTCATTTTTAAAACTGTAGTTAGCGTTAACCAGATATTGCACAACGAAAACTAAACATTAAACTAAGTTTAAAAGATAACTGTTTATTGTACAACTCACCCTGATTTCACAAATTAATGGGTTTTCACCAGCGTGAATGCACATGTGTTAAACTAATCCAGTGTGAAGTGTGAGAGATTTGAGGCAAATATATCATCTTAAAACAGCTTTTCACCAGTGTGAATACGCATATTATGTTCAACTAAATTAGATTTAAATGTAAACAATTTGAAACAGATTTCACATTTAAATGGTTTTTCACCGGTGTGAATACGCAAATGTGTACTTAAAATTGCTTTCGTTGAAAAAGATTTAAAACAAATTTCGCATTTGTATGGTTTTTTATTGGTGTGAATACGCATATGCTTACTTAAATTTCCTTTCTTTGAAAAATATTTGCAACAAATTTCACATTTAAATGGTTTTTCACCGGTATGAATACGCAAATGTGTACCTAAGCTTGCTTTCGTCGAAAAAGATTTAAAACAAATTTCACATTGAAATCGTTTTTCTCCAGTGTGAATAAGCATATGTTGAACTAATTTAGATTCAAATGTAAATAATTTGCAACATATTTCACATTTAAATGGTTTGTCACCAGTGTGATTACGCATATGTGTATTTAAATTTCCTTTTGTTGAAAAAGATTTGCAACAAATTTCACATTTGAATGGTTTTTTACCGGTGTGAATACGTAAATGTATACTTAAGTGAGCTTTCGTTAAAAAATATTTAAAACAAATTTCACATTTAAATGGTTTTTCTCTAGTGTGAATAAGCATATGTTGAACTAAATTAGATTCAAATGTAAACAATTTGCAACATATTTCACATTTAAATGGTTTGTCACCAGTGTGATTACGCATATGTGTATTTAAATTTCCTTTCGTTGAAAAAGATTTAAAACATATTTTACATTTAAATGGGTTTTCACCGGTGTGAATATACACATGGGAACTTAAATTTGCTTTCGTTGAAAAAGATTTAAAACAAATGTCACATTTAAATGATTTTTTACCAGTGTGAATACGCAAATGTGTATTTAAATTTCCTTTCTTTGAAAAAGATTTAAAACAAATTTCACATTTAAATTGATTTTTACGAGAACTGTAGGGGCACAATTGGCGCACATTTTCAACAAATCTCCGTGCGTATGGCTTGCAATTATCAATACTGTTGATCTGAGCACAGTATTTGGTTTCCTCCAACTCTTCTTTTACATTATGTTCAACTATTTCAATGTCACATTTTATTCCCTCATTTAGATTGATCAAGTTACCAGTATTGCTTCTATTTAATAGAACCTTAAATTTCTTATTCCTTAGAGAATGTATTGAACAGTGATTAAAATATTCCTCTTGTTTTGTATATAAATTTCCACAAACTGCACAGATAATAATACATCCTCTCTTTATATGTTTTCCTATCAATGGACTTCCTGTAAATAAAATATAAATTAAAAAACACACAAACAATAATAGTAAGAAAATACTAGAAAATATTTCTTAAATAAGGAAAAAAGTAAGCAGGTTATAATTTATATAAAAAAATGGGTAGATCTCTGGGTTTAGTAAAAAGAAACAAATATTTTTTTCAGGTGTTGTTCACGACTTGTATCCTCCTTTAACATTTAGGCTACTTAGTGAGGTGATTTGTAAGGTACTTTGTTTTATACCTCATAATAGATTTTAAACAATTTTTTTATTGTTTATTACCACACAAAGAGCATGCTAAAGCACTTGAACAATCTTGTTTCTTATGGTAGTAACCCTGACAGCTGCAGCATCTTGGTCTGTCTCATTCCAGTTAAGTCTACATCATATTCATCTCCAAGTTTAGTTTTCAAAGTATTTTCTAAAAGTTCTGTCCAAGCATCTAACAATAACAGATTCTGAGTTAGTTGTTTTTAAATGTTGTACACCTATTTTCAGGTTATTTAGTTCCATGCTTTTTTCATGATATTCTTTTGTTTTTTCCATAATTTTGGTTTTATTATAATCCTGGGTACCTACATTAGTTTTCATCAATTTATTTTATTTCGTAATATCAGCAAAGGATACCTAATGACGGGGGTCCATTTAAACTTATTTGTTCATTTATTGTACAATATTCCCAGGTCCATGCCTAGCAATTTTGGCACCCTTGTTTAAATTTATCTAATTTTGATGAAAACACATCTTATATCTAATATGTGCCATTTGATAATGCTAAGCAGTTTAGAAAAATGTCACTTTATTGTTAAGTTACGAATAACAAACTCGTAAACTGTTATAACTTTATTCTAAAGCCATTAAAAAGAACGTCAAAAAAATATACATCAGTTATCTGCCAAATTAGCGACAACCTTCCAAATGACATTTCTAAATATCTAACAACTATCAACTATATCCAATATATGTCTAACATAACACCTCACCCTTTTTGAAGGTAATCTTGAATATAAAAAAAATTATAAGTTAAGAAATATAATCCTTCAAATAGGACGGACGTTTCACATTTCTAGTAGGTCTATCCTTAGCTATCGCATTGAAGGTGGATGCTGGCGAATCACAGATTCGCTCGCTCGCAGCTTCATTGCAAGCGACATCTTCGCGCACTTCTTGTCTATTTGCACTTGTGTGAGAATTAAGCTCTCAAGAGGCACTGTGGCTCCAATGGGGGTTACCACTTCTCCACTATGGGCGGGAGTTTGAAAATTGCTCTCAGGTAGTGGAGTTAATACCGGTTGAAATTTAGGCAAACAATGATACGGAGCGGGGACAAGATGCCACCTATTTCTACGGAAAATCCCGTTTTCGGCTTCAATTAAAAATGAACGAGGCTGGGGAAGTATTTCAATTACTTTTCCATATAGCCTGAGATCAATTATCCAAACACTATCACCTATCTCTAGATCTGACAACTTTTTCACGCCATGTCTTTTGTTGTAACTAATTGCGGATTTCTCTTTGGATTTAACTTCTCTTTTAAAATACGTTTCAGTGTTCACTGAATTATTCAACAAGCTGGGAAGAACGCAAGCTTACGATTCATAAGCAGCTCAGATGGACTAAATCCGCAATCTAATGGTGTAGTGCGATATGCTAAAAGTGCTTCATATTATATCTTCATTCTTTTTAAGCAAGCTCTTGGCAGTTTTGACTGCAGCTTCGACACATCCATTAGACTGAGGAAAATGACTGCTAGTTATATGTTTGAAATCATAGTCCATCGCAAATTTATTGAAAAAAGACTGGAATTGAGGTCCATTGTCTGATCTCACTATTTCAGGAATACCATACCTAGAGAATAACTCCTTGAGTCTGGATCAGGGTTCATAGTCATTTTACAAAATAAAATTCCCTGACTTTTCCAGGTTTTCCCTGACCCACAATTTTTTTTCCAAGACACTTTTAGGTATCCACTAAAGAAGTAAGTCTGTGGCAAATAAAATTCTTTCTATGCTTACCCCCTCCTCCCCACACACTCACACTAAAAAAGTTATTTTCATTCAAACCCATAGTGCACCGGGAAGAAGCATCACGTTTGAAAAAACCAATACATATGTCTCATTTTTATAAACAAGATTTGAACAAAAAATCTGAAAGGAATAAACACACAAAAATATTGAACAAATAAAAAATTTAACATAAAAATATACAAATAAATAAATAAAACTTCAGAACAAAAAACCCCAAATTCGCATCACAAAATCTACAGGGCAACAGCAAATTATTCCCTGCAGATTGGCCAATACATTAGAAAAATTAGGAAACGATAGTACTTAACGTTTGTCTTAGGTCATTAATTTCAGTGTTTATTAAAGACAAGCTAGTATTTGATTCGTTTCCGATTTTTCTCTTTTCAATTTCCAAATTATAGAATTTACTCTCAGCTTCACTTTTTCTCTTTTTAACCCGGTTATTTTTATTTCATTTTTCGAGAAAGTCTATATGTTCTGTGAGTCATTTTTTTATTGTAGTTTTTAGCTCCTCCTATAAAATGTTCATCAGATGCAAATTTTTTAAATTGACAGAAACTTTTTTCTGCTTGCCTACTCGTTATTATGTTTCTCGTAAAAGAATTGAATTAATTTATTTGCAATTTGTACAGAATCCACAAATATTCTTGGGTCAAAACAGGTAATATACTTTGCCAAATTATATTTTATGCATTTTTTACTGCTGATACAAGAAATTTTTGACATTCTTTACAAAATCTTACTAGTTCTACTTCAGAAACCTTTAGTATCATGTCCGAGTTAGCTATCTCTTTTAATTGCATGGGTATAAAAAATAATAAAAGAATGGTTGAAGTTTATGGGGAACGATCAATAATTTTATCTAAACTTGAAGGGGAAAGATCAATAATTATTTATTCTACTTGCGTGTGGAAAAGTTCACTTTTCCGCACTCATTTTAGTTTAGAAAGTGCCACAAAATATCAAGAATAAAGTATAAGTACACATTTGTCACAAAGTAACTTCTATATTGATAATACCAAATTTAGGAGAACGCGTCACCACGAATTATATACGGGCCACAGTTTTCGGCGGTCTTCGGCTACCATATTGGCAGATAGTGGAGAAAAAGATTGGGAGGTTGGAAATCGACAGCCTTGGCTGAAGGGTATTTAGAATAATCAACGGAAATGCGGGGAAAAATGTCTAGCAAAATATTATCCACCGACAAAGTACATGTTCCGCACTCTCTTAGAAAAAATAGCGTTCCTAACTCGTGCGGAAAATTAATTTCCGCACTAGTTAGGAAATATACTATTCCAGGTAGGGGAAAAATTTCCCTGACATTTTGGTTATTTCTGTTGAAAATGATGTTTTCCCTGACTTTTCCCTGACCATCTTTAGATTCCCTGACTTTTCCAGGTTCTCCAGGTTTTCCAGGTCGCTATGAACCCTGTGGATATAACGGCGTTTTCAGTGAGGCTAGTTAATTTAAATATTTCAAAAAAACGTGAATAATAATCGGTCACTATTAAATACCAATGGTCATACTTAAAGAGGTCTACTTTTGCCAAGGGCGGTCTGGAAGTTTGTCTATAATAATCGGCTCTTTAGAATTGATTTTGTGTTCTACGCATTTAGGACAATTTTGGATGAGGTTTTCAATTTGGGTGGAGAGTCCTAGCCACCATATACTACTTTTTGCACGCGCTCTACATTTCACAATTCCCAAATGACCTTGATGGACAAAATTTAAGCATTTTTCTTGCAGGGAAGAAGGTATAATAATTCTCGAACCTCGAAGAAGATATCCATCACAAAAAGAAATATCAGGACGGTATTGATAATAAGGGATGACAAGGTTGGATATTTTGTTCTTATTTGGCCAACCTGTAAAATCATATTCTTTGAGCAGTTGACAAACGGGATCTTTATTTTGTTCTTGTTTGATTATTTCAAGAAAATCCGGTTTTGCTTCAAAGTGATTGGTTATGAGATTGACATGCGCCTCAGCCTCATTAGAAAGCTCCTGCTCTTGAGGAGGAGACTCATTTTTAGGAAAATGTCTGGATAAAGCGTCAGCGACCAGTAATTCTTTACCAGGAGAATAGTAAATTTGATAGTCATACCTCATAAGGCGGAGTCGGAATCTCTGTAATCTAGGAGTCAATTCGTCGATAGGTTTGGTCTGTAGAACCTGAATAAGTGGCTTGTGATCGCTCTCCAGAAATACCTCTACACCTGTAATATATTCGTTGAATTTATCACATGCCCAAGCGAGAGCCAGAGCCTCTCGTTCTATTTGAGCATAACGTTGCTCTGTAGTTGAGAGCAGTCGGGACGCGTAACTGATGACTTCCTTGGTGCCAAGTGAGTTGTATTGGAAAAGACAAGCTCCTAGCCCAAAGGAGCTAACATCAGCTGAAATAGCTATTTTCTTATTGGGGTCAAAGTAGGCTAAACAAGGACTTGTTTTAAGAATATTCTTTATTTCTTCGAAAGATTTCGTCTGGGAAACATCCCAAACGAAAGGGATATTTTTCTTTAGAAGTGACGTGAGAGGTTCTAGGATTTGAGAGCGATTAGGAACAAACCGAGAAGAGAAGTTGACCATACCCAAAAAGCGTAAGAGCTCAGTTTTATTAGATGGCTCAGGAAATTTTTCTATAGCAATAATCCGATCAGAATCGACAGAAACACCCTTACCTGAAAGAATGTGTCCTAAATAAGTTAGTGTAGTCGCACCAAAAACACACTTGTCTTTGTTTAGGGTAATACCTTGAGCTTGAAGTCGTTCAAGCACTAGTATCAAGATTTTATTATGGTTTTCGATACTTTCAGCATGCACCAGTACATCATCAATATGAATTTCTACCCCTTCAATATCCCCTAATATATTATATAGCTCGCATTGAAAGTATTCTGGCGCACAGTTTATACCAAAAGGTAGTCTTTTGAAAATAAATCTGCCGAAAGGGGTTATAAAGCAAGTATAATTATAGCTTTCCTTTTTCAAACGTATTTGATAAAACCCTGATATCGCGTCTAGCTTGGTAAAATATTTAGAATTTTTTATTTTAGACAATGTTGTCTCTACCTTACTTATAGGAAAATGTGACCTTAATACAGTCTTATTCAATTTAGTATAGTCGACACACAACCTTATTTTATCTCCCTTCCTAACCACTACTATTGGGCTGACCCAAGCAGTAGGGTAGTTCACACGCTCAATGATATTTAAAGTGAGCAAACGATCAAGCTCTTCTTTTAAAGGTTTAAGTAGAGGAATTGGTACAGTTCTGGGAACAGTCTGTACATAAGGGGTGGCATTCTGTTCACCTAGCGAGTAGTCTTGAATCGATCTTGTCGATATACACATTCCGTTCACCAACTTTGGTTGTTTTGTAGCGACAAATAGTTCTAATTTCTGATACCCATAAGGTGTCACTTACGTATTTTCTATATTTCCTTGTCAAAATATCAATGTAAAATGTAAAATCCAGGTGACGTCGCTTAAAAGCGATCGCTAGTTTTTATGAACGGAATGTCACCCCAAGTTGGATATCGTCTCTTACTTTAATTTCTAATTCATTTTTGAAGGATCCCACGGTATTGAATGAGTTTGGGAATTTACTCAAAATATATGACTCATCAATAATACGTATATTATTGATACATACCTCACTTCCAAGCTCAAGGAGTTTCAGCCCTAGGATTGCTCCCCTACCTAATATAGGTTTATTTAACCCTTCAATAACAAATATTTCAGAATAATGATTCCTATTGCTACATATTAAATCAGATTTAAAAGTACCTTTAACTTTTAAAGTTTCACCTGATGGGCCAGTAACGTTTTTATTACAAGTAGTCAAATTTGATGTATTTAAAAGATGCGCAGGAAAACAAGTAACATCTGCACCAGAGTCTATAAGAAAATCAAACTTTTTACTTAGACTACTGATATGTATAGACACAGTCCATGCTTTAACGGTACCCACTTGATTTACTTGTCTAGAGCTTGTATAGAGAGAGAGAAATAATTCAGATTTTTCTACTTCACCTGTTTCTTCTTCCTCGATGTTTACTTGTCTTATTTTAGATGAGCGACAAGCTACAGCCCAATGACCTAGCTTGTTACATGCCTTACATATTGATTTATTTGCTGGACATCTCTCTCTGGGGTGGCTTTCTAAAAAGCAAAATAGACACTTTCTTTCTTCAGTTCCCTTTCCCTCCCTTTGATAGTGTTGAGGTTTAGAAACTGCTTTCAAGCTATGGCCATGAATATTAGGAATATTAAAGCTTCTGGATGCTACTGAAACCGATCGAATGGGTGTAAGGTTACCATAAATTTCTCTATTTTGTGAAGCTTGCATTTCTGCTTGTTTAACTGCGAGGACACAGTCTGCCGACGTTAACTGAGCTTGAAGTTGAAGTCTTTCACTGGTTTTTTTATCTGACATCCCAACTACAATTCTGTCTCTTATGAGTTCATCTTTTAATTGACCATAATTACAATCAGTGACTATAACAAGAATAAGACGGTCAACCGTTCATTAAATTGTGAGATCAAAAAATTAACGTCTGCTAAGGGTGCGCCATCTATGAATGGAGAAATTATAATGGGAAACTATTAAACTATTGTCTTTGCCAAAATTTCAGTGTATCGGTAGCTAGAGATTCGTATCGGAGCCCGCAACGTTGCCGGATTTTGAAGTCGTATGTGATGTTTCGGAAATTATGAGCAAACACGATTTACCCTTATATTGTGTTTTACTCGTCATATCGTTTATAGTTTGGATTATCCTCCATTATACGAGACACTATTTGGAAAACATATCAAAAGTAAAAGCTTTGTTTTTTGCACTAGTATGTATCGAGTTATAATATTTTAACAGATAGGTATTTTAGTAATTAATTTATTAAATAATTTTGTCTTAGTTTTTCAAACAAACTTATTTAGTTTAGAAGAAAATATCTACTTATTATGTAAACGTCGGCATCGGTTTCAATGTATCAAAGCAACGATTTTTTCATTTTTCTTGGTGTTACACATTTAACTCCCAGGTAAGATAATATTTAGCGAAAAACGATCAAATACAATAACCGAGACAATAACGCCTGGCGAGAGTGGCCAAATGCGGATTTCGTTCAGTTGCAATTAAGACATTGCCGTGAATGAAAAGTAAAGTGTCAGTGTAATCTGGTTTTATTGTTGGGAATTTTTTATTTTTTATTTTTATGATGAAAACTGTGAAACATCGTTGTGTATACAAAAATTGTAACTCGTCTAAATTAGATGACAGCAAGGAGAGGTGTTCACTTTTTAAATTTCCCTTTAAAGACACTGCTCGTTGCCTAGTTTGGTTAAAAAATTGTGGTAATATGGATCTCTTAGAGTACGAAGATGATCTGCAAGAACTAGGTTCATATTTAGTGTGCGACAAACATTTTAAAGACGAAGCATTTTATGACATCCAGACTAGAAATAGACTTTTGAAAATTTCTGTTCCTATACCGTATCAGATGACTGGTAAGTCTAAATATTAAAATAGTAAATCGGAAAATATCAAATAAGTCCAAAAATTAGCAGATGTAGCGATAAGAAACCTTGATTTTATTTAAAAGATAATAAAATAAGTTACGCAATAGGCTTATAAAACACAGGGTGTGTCTTTAAAATAACCCTGATATTACACACTGAATTCTGAATACCGTATACATAAATATTCAATGCTCATTCAGAAAATACATTCATGAAGCTTTATGTTATTTACATTAAAAATAATAGTCTTCACCATACATAAATTTTATGCTTTAAGTAAACTATATTTTTTTTTATTTTAAAATTCTACCCGAGCCCCCCTATGCCACTAGGTACGTGCCAAGGATAATCGGCTTCTGGTTCGAACGAAGCTTTTTTACATGTTATAAACCGATAAAAAAAATTATGTGTTCACAGATGAGGGAGAAGAAGAACTAATGGTAAACAAAGTTAAAGATCCGCGCACTTATCGGAAAAGAAAATTCGAAATTTTTGATTTGCCGGAAAATGAAGATATTAATTTTATAATTAATCAGAAAACACCTCCCAAGCACGATGAAAAAAAAGAAGAACTCGAACATTTAAAGTTACATTCCAATGCACCTTCATTACTTCAGCATTTTTTAAATATACCTCAGTCACCTGCAAGATCTAAAAACAAGAAAGTAAGCCGAAAAATTATTGACTTGAAACGCAAATATAAAAATACCAAATCTGTTGCTGTTCGGTTAAGGAATAAATGTTCTCTGCTACTCGCTCAGAATAAACCGGAGAGAATAGTTAATAAACTTTTAGAAGCATCACCAAAAATCGTGAAAACTTTTGTTAAAATGCAAATGTTTCACAAGAAACGCCAAAGGTGGACTAGTGATGAACGCGACATAGCGCTATCTATGTATTACAAATCTCCTGGATTTTACAAGTTTTTAAAATCGCAAGGGTTCACAATTCCGTCGGTTTCAGCAATAAAATCTTGGATGAGATGTTTTAATTTAAAAACAGGTGTAGAGACCAAACTTGTGAAATTATTTAAACAAAAAATTACAACCATGACCGACTCGGAAAGGAACTGCGTCGTTATGTTTGACGAAATTAAACTAACGAAAGGAATTGAATACAATAAATTTCACGATATGTTTGAGGGAGTGGAAGACTTTGGAGTGCATGAAAGAAATGAAAAATTGGCCACTCAAGGATTAGTTTTTATGGTACGAGGGCTCTTTTACAAATGGAAGATGCCGTTGTGCTATTACACTTCTGCGTTTCCTGTAAAAGGCCAAATACTCAAGGAGCTAAGAAACTAAGAAACAATCTGATGAAATCTGAGTTGAAGTTTGTGGTATATGGTAAAAATATTTCATGGTCCGATTTTACTAACACGTACGATTTGGAAAAAGATAATTTTGTGGCCAGATCTATGATTAAAATAACCGAGAAACACGTTAGACCAACGGACTTCCAAAAAATGCGTGTGAAATATGCCACACAAGTGTTTAGTCGGAGCGTTTCCGCGGCTATAATGACGGCCAATGCAACACGACAAGTGACAAGTTCAACAGCACAAAACACCGCAAAGTTTTTTGAACAAGTGAATGACTTATTTGACTGCTTGAACTCTAGATGTCTCACAGATCCAAATCCGTACCGACGAGGCTTAAATAAACAAAATGATCTCGTAAAATGTACTTTAGACGACGGTGCGACTTTATTTTCATCCATTAAAGTTTTTGAAAAGGACAAGGAACGAACAAATATATACTGCTTAGAAGGGTTTCGGTGGACTATAAAAGGGATGTTACTACTTTGGAATCAGTATAAAGATATAAATAGCTGTAAATATCTTCTAACCGGCAGAGTGAACCAAGATCCTCTGGAGAATTTCTTTTCTGTTGTGAGAACTCGAGGGGGATACAATCCATTCCCTAAGGTTAAAGGTTTGAGACTAGCTCTGTAGCAAAACATGCAGATTAGATTAAAGGCTGCAGTTGAACAAACCAATTGTGAATGCGATGATGACGAAGCTGCAAACATAATTTACGAAGAAAATGACACAACACCAAGCCAAGTTATAATAGAAGTAAGAAACGATGGTAATTCCACAGTACAAGACAATGATGATGTGTTGACAAACCAAAAGAAGACAACTCCGCCAGCAGAAACAAGCAATACCTGTTCTATCGAATTAATAGATAGTAATCTTTCATTAGCTAATCCAACGTTACAGGACTGCAGTATTAACTATATAGCAGGTTATTTAGCACACTATCTTCTAAAAAAAAGAGATGTGGGGTTTGCGAAGGATTTATTTGTGAAAAAGAAGACATGCCAATCCAACCAGTTGAGACACTAATATTAAATAGATGTTACGGAACCCAATCCGGAACAATTAAATATTTAAAAAGACCATCGAGGAAGTTAGTTGAAATGGTTTCTATTTTGATAACCACTTTTGATAACGGAATTAATAGACTAAAATACGAATACGGCATAATACACAAACTTAGGAAAGCATTAATAGCATCGGTGGTGGACAAATATCGGAACGAATTGTTTAAGGATTGCCAAGACCATTTTGAAATGCTAATAGATCATTTGATTAAAATAAAAATTTTCCGTTTTATGAAATGGTTTTCCGAAGCTAGGAGCAAACCATACAAAACTTCAGTAAAACCACACAGAAAAATCAGAATTTTGTCGGCTTAATTCATATTAGTATGGTCACCGTATACAGTGTGTAAATAAAGTAACGTAAGCTGCTAATATTTCGATTTCCATTAGGTTTAAAAGAAAATTTGATTAAAAGTTTTCTCAGATAATCCAGACCACATGCATAAGTCGATTTGAAGTATACAGTGTGCACCGTTGCTCCAAAATAACTTATTAACATATTTTTTTTAAATAGTACACCATGTATATATTTTGAGTAAATATTAGCAAGTTACGTTACTTTATTTAGGTACACACTGTATAAACAAGAATAGTAGGAGGACTTCTCTCTTGAGCATTTTTCTTTTTTTCCTAATTTTCGAGTTTTTTTTCCTTGTTTATCAATTGTTGAGCGGCTCCATACATTATATATTTTCGCAATTATCTATATACCAACTGCAGTTTTAGTAAAAGGATTTTTTAAAGAAATCAACTTTTTTATAAAATTGAAAACGAAATACCTCGTCACTCCTTTCCATTATCTCAAAATCCGCACTACCCATCTTTCTCTAGTTCAATTGCATTGCTTGTTGCTATATTTACTATTCATAAACATAATATTGTTTTTTTCGCTTCTTCTATGATACTACTCTTTCTCAGCAGATTTCAGCTCCCAGTTCATGCGTAGCGTAGATGGGATATACCGGTGTGCTTTAAAAATCAGTTATATTAACGTGTGAGCGAGTTTTTATACGTTAAAAATGTCGGTGATGTGTTGTGTATATGGCTGCAACAGTGAACAAGAAATGTGAAGGTCATTTTTTTTCGATGCCCGAAGGAGAAACTTTTACACATCCATGTAAAGAGTTTCCCTATGAATATTTTTTATTTCTATATAGGTATAAGAATATACTTTCGGTACGTTAAGAAAATATGAAAGCTGCTACATCATAAAGACTGAATGTTTGAAATTTTTTTCGCTTTTTACTGCATTATTATTTATATTTTAAGGAATAATAACACATACTGTCTTACTTCAACACAAAAAACGGTTAGAAAGCTCAATAAATAAATAAATTCCATCTGTACTTTCGAATTCATTACTATTAACCCCCGTATCGCTCAGTTAAAATACTAGACCCATACGACGGCTTATTTAGTCGAAATACGGCGCCGACGGCTCGCTTTTGTAGTCCCAATATCGTACCGACACCAAGAGACCGTTCTGTGACGACAATTTGATAAATATATACTGTCGTACAACTGGCAACATAGCGTTTTGGGATTTTACCAATATTCACTCATGTCACCCGCCCTACAGAAAACTGCTTTGTTTCACCGTAAGTTGTGTAAAAATTAAAAAGAGAGCAGCACTTTCTGAGCAACTCGCCAATTTTCAACGAGCACAAATCTGGAGGCAACGCTGACCGTCTTATTCTTGTTATAGTCACTGTTACAATGCTCAGCTAGGCTGTGCAGGCTAGTAATGAAGGATTCGATGGACTCCCCAGGCTGTTGTGTTCGTGAGTTGAATTTGAATCTTTCGAATATAGTATTTCTACGAGGAATGAAGTGTGCTTCAAAGCTGTCAAGGATTTCCTTATATGTATTTGGAGCATTACGGAATTGGACCATTATTTCTTCTGCTTGTTCTCCCATTACATAGATTAAGATATTTATTTTTTCTTCATCTGACTTCTTATCTTGTCCTGAGACTGATATGAACCTCTCAAAGCGCTTACGCCACTGGGGCCATGATTGGGGCGAATTAAAATTAAATTTGTCTGGTGAGGGCACCTGAATGGGGATGGTATGATTACTAACGTTAACGGTTGGAATATCATCTGAATCACTCATTTTGATGCTTTTATATCAGGGATGGTTCTTCCGACACCTGGGCTTTCGTTAAACCGCTGCCACCATGTTAAGTTACGAATAACAAACTCGTAAACTGTTATAACTTTATTCTAAAGCCATTAAAAAGAACGTCAAAAAAATATATATCAGTTATCTGCCAAATTAGCGACAACCTTCCAAATGACATTTCTAAATATCTAACAACTATCAACTATATCTAATATATGTCTAACATAACATTTATATGTCAAAATTAGATAAACTCATTTATATATCAAAGGATGAAACTGATTGACAAATAAAAACAATATAGATATTAATTTAATAATGCAAAATGTCATCTTTTAATGGTTAATATCCAAGTATTAGGTATTGTTATTGAAATTTTAGCTGAGTGAATTGAGATTTTCTTGCTTTAATTTTTGCAAATATTAGTTGTCTATTTCTCCTAGCTGGTCTGATTCTATTGAAATAATAGCAAGATTCCTTAGTCTGTATTGCCACATGGTCAATCTTAAATAATTTTTATTATTTCAAGTTTTGAAAAAGATTGTTCTGCGGTAGCACCCGAAACCGACATTGTCAATAAAATGTAAGTATTATGCTTGTATTAGAAAAAGAATCCACATGGTTGATTGTTGAATAATTTAACATTCCTTCTGGAGACGTAATAACTTTTTCATCCAAATTTTGTAAAAATTGTGAGTTTTGTCATTCAGTAAATTTATACAGGCCAGATGTTCCCTTACAGCTTTCTGGTTTGGTAACTACCATTCGCAAGCGTCAGACAGTTAAAGCAGTTAGGTATACATTTGGAAATAAATATTGCCTATTTACACATTATGAGGTACAGTACCAGTAAAAATAGCTGCACATAGACTTTCCTTTTTCTGTTTTCATTATAAATTAAAACATACTAAAATTTGACAAAGTAACAAAACTTGGTTTTGCAAAGTAACCATCTTTTTATGTAAATAACCTATTACTTACGTAGGTACTTAAAAAATTATCTACATATGTTCTTTGTAATTTGATACACACACTTACCTTTGAGTCTAGTTCTTCTCAATTTTCCAAGTCCTAAATAGTTAAAGTTATTTTCAATAATATTACTTTCTTGTTTAATTAACGCATTAGATTCTTCTAAAGTTACATCAGTATTTAAATCGACATTTTCCTCTTGTTTAATTATTGGTCTTATGACATTCGTTTCTTCAGTTAAACTTTTTATAAGGTTCATACTATGCACCTCTTGATCAAGTTCTTGTTTAACATTCATATTAAAAGTATGTTCCTCAATTTCAACTTCTTCCTTAAATATAAGAAGAGCTGCCTGCTTAATATCCATTATATTATTATAAATAATAATAGCATAAATGTGTACTAACTCTTAGTCCGTAGCGGTTTTCAGATTTCATGCTATCTGTTTCGTATTAACGGACCACTTGTCATTGTCAATATTACAATTGTCTGAACTTTTTTAGACAATGTTAGAATATCTTACCTTTGTTTCTGCAGTTTTCAAAGGCATTTGGATTGTGTTTGGTTGGATGAATAATAATAATTTTTTATTATTTTTTCGGTTCAGATAATTTTAAAATGACAAGTACTACAAGTAGACCATAGAGTAATAAATAAGTAGACCAAGTAGTGCCAAACTCACCAAATCAGTGCTGGGACTCTGCACACTATAGAATTCTACTCTATTCTAAACGACTTGTCGACTAAAGTCAAGGATGATAGATATCTTCTGTATGTTCCTTGTGGTATATTATTCATTCTTTTTTAATTTTTTGGGAAATTAAACCACAATATTTTTAAATTCTTTACTTCAACGTTTCGGTAGCGTTCCAGCTACCGTTGTCAAGAAAAAATAAGTAGAAATTAAGTAATTTTTTATCCCTAACTGACACAACAAAAAATTAAAAAAAAAAGAATCAAGGATGATAGATTGAGAATAGAATGGATTAATCCCATAAGAGCAACGCTAGCCATTTGGGTAACCAGTGACGTCACAGCAACGCTCTTTTGTCGACATCGGTGTTCCATCAATTATATGTTTATTTTCTCTTTCTATGTGCATTAAACAAAGACAGATTTTGAACTGTATTGTTATAAGTGTAACTATTGATAAATGAACAGCTGTTTCTAAGACGAAAATCGTAGCCGTTACTTGTTGTTATAAAGTTGTGTATTTCCTTATTTTTTGCGTTGATTGATTATTAAAAAGGGAACAGAGGTTTTTTAGAAAATCTGCACTAATTCTATCGGACAGGTCAATTTTGATTTCGAGGGAGACATCTTATGACAAAAAGTATAAAAACCATCATCATACGCTTATTCACAGCGACCCCATCTCTTCATAAAATATAATATGATAAGAGAGGATTTGAGAAAATGTTTTAATAAAAGGGATTAAAAAATGCTCTATTTCAATAAATTTACAAACTGAGTCCCATACACTTTCATATAATTGTATAAATTCTGTTCGAATTTTTGCCTGACATTCTCAAAAGATAGACATTTTAAAAATCCATTTTTCTACCCGAAAAAACCTCTGCTTTTCAATGTGAAAATTTGGATTTTCAATATTTCGATTTTTAGTTCCAAGATGCCTGGAATACGTTGCGCTGTAGCAGGGTGTAACAATAGTTTTGTAGATTGTAAAAAAACTGAAAGAGACTTAAGTTTTTTCCGGTTTCCATCACATAAAGATTTTGTGTCATCTACAATACGAGAAGAATGGATAAAAAGGTGTCACAAATCAAAAACGTTCAACGCTGAAAATCATAGAGTGTGCTCCATTCATTTTACTGAGACCGACTTTGAACGGGATTTAGAGAATGAACTCTTAGGTAAGCGTAAAGAAGTTTCTTAATTATTTTATATTCTTTCTGTAATGTCCTAACTGTGTCCTAATGGCATATTCTGCAACAATCATGTATTAATAACCATTACATGACAGTTGCAGACGCTGTTTTCTTTACGACGAAACAGTATAATTTCAGTCGGTGTAGACAAAAAATAACTGTTGTTCTTTTTTAAAATAAGTAGGTATTTAAACTGACAAATGTGACAGAAGACAGAACTGTCAAACAATTTTTAGAAA
>CAJUYH010005603.1:0-22696 GCA_910591685.1 Galerucella tenella | reverse complement strand
AATAAAGTTTTTGTTATCTTTATAGCTTTCTGTTATTTTCAATCTATAAACATACATAAATTAAGTGACGTGGCTAGAGGAGGAAAATTTTTTGGCGTGTGTTAAGAGGGAACGAGGGGTGTTCATAATTGTATTATGCAACATTAGTTCAATTGTCAATCAATTTTGTTCAAGAATACAAAAAGGAAGGTCAAAATTTGGCAATACGAGTTTTATATAACTCATAAGCAGTCCTTTGGTTTTACATAAGTATCAAATTTCCTAGTTTTTTGTTTTAGGTGTAATTATGACAAATACCTCTTTGAGATTGTTATTTGAGCATCTGAAGGCAAGATTTTCCACAAAATACCTTTTAACATACAGGCTAAACCAAGACGTTTTGGAAAATTTTTTTGGAGTTATACGTGCTAAGGGAGGGCTTCATGATCATCCAGATGCCCTTGAGTTTAAATACAGATTGAGGTCCTACATTCTCGGTAGGAATGAGGGCTCTCTTTCAAGTTTTAGCAACATTGAGGAGGATGATACTTCTGATTTACCTATTGAGGAAGTTAATTTATGTGGACTATATTTTTCCTCAGTTGACGACAACAAAGAACCCGAGGAGTCTACTTACTCAACAGTACTTAACTCAGTTGATATAGAACTGAATGATATTCAGTATGACAGATTAGAAAACTTGGCTGGGTATATTTGTCATAGAATGAAATATCTTGATACCTCTACAATTTCAACATCGAGCTATACTTGGGTTTCACATTTAAGTGAAGGAGGCTTATCAAAACCATCTCCAGAATTTATGATTCAGTTGGAAAAACTTGAGAAAATATTCAGATCTATAAATAAGGACAGTTTATTAATCTCCAGGAATTATTTGAAGAAATTACTGAAAATGAGTTCTCATGTGTTGTGTGAAGAGAAGACCAAATTGTTGTTTGATCGTTCTCGAATGTTTTTTAGAATGAGGCAGTTGAATCATGATTTACATGATGTTGCTATTTCTAGAAAACAAAAATATAAAAAAATCATAAAATAAATATATGTACTGAGTTTTTACATCGTTTTATTTGCAATAATAATATCAGTAAGATTTATCAAAGGGTTGGTCCAAGTATAAGTCTAGTTGCTCAGGTAACGATTGTTTTAAACCTTGTTACGATTGTTGTCGCCTTAGTTACTAGTCTTAATCTTGGATCTTGATAAATACTGCCCTTATAAATTTCCTATCCCCTAATGCAATTTCTGTATCAAGCCCCTCCCCACACTCGCAACTTTCCAACTCACACCAACCCTCCCCTACTCAAACCGTTGTACCAAATTCTCCACAACACTCTCAAAATAAAAGGACTTCTTCGGAGCTCTTTCAATTTCAGTCTTCATCTGATAATACATCATACCTCATGGATCATTATAAATGAATTTCAAGAATTTTTTTAAATTGATATCCCGTTGATGTTAGATGTTTCAATAAACTAGATAAAAAATATGAACTTACCTTTATTTTATCCTCAAGTCCTTGAATAAGTGCACTGCAAGTTTCTATAATCATAACGCCAATTCGTTGTTTTGAAATTTTAAATAAATATTGCAAACTGCAATACGAGTCCCCTGTGGCTAAAAAGCGCAATGTAAGTGCCAGACGGTCTTGAACAGGAATTGTCTTTCGAAATGAAGTGTTTTGCTTGGCTATTCTAGGACCTACTAGACATATTAGATTCTCAAAATCTTCTGCAGCCATCCTCGTAAAATTTTTGATATCCATATCATCCAGATCACTGAGAATGGCCATATTATTTCGTCGCAAAAAGAGGCGTCATCCCCACATTCTTCTTTTTTTTTCTCCTTTTTTTAACGCTTGTTAGTGCATCTATAATTAAAAAAGCACCTGCGGCTACTATCACATCGTCTGCATCCATGTGGTCGAACGCACTAAACAACACTGATTACGTGTGGGAACGCAGCGAATACGGCAAACTCTCCAAACAGCCCGAATTTTTACGCAAAATATTTTGTTGCAATCGTTTCAGCGCGCGCGGCGCGTTTGGTTCGTTCGGAGTGTTCTATTGCAAGTGAATACGCACCTTTAGGTATCAGGGTCATCCTCCAATTCTCTAAGAGACGCCTATTTAGATTTGGGATTTTCATTAGAAGTAATCATATTTCTCACATTAGATCTATATAGAGTTCAGATTTTTTTTAAAAATATCTCTTTTCTTGTTATTAATTATGGTTACCTATATTTTTTTTTCAAATTTACACATTACCCACACATTACATTTCATCTTCTTTTTTTCAGGATATTGAAAAATTACAATCTCCAACTAAAATCCCACGGGACATATTGGATACAACACAGGTTTGTCAATATTGACATGATTTTCGTTTTACCATTGTCTAAAAATTTCTTCTTAAAGACAAAGGTTTTACCGAACTAAGCTAAAAAATTCTGAATTTAAATAAGCCACGAAATTCCTATGTATACTAAATCATGCATTTTAGGAATTGAAAATAAATTCAAAGAACTTGGCTGTTATTCAACAAATCAGCAGACTTTCCAAAAAATAATGTATAAAATTATTTTGTTGAAACAAAAATATTTAGTCGGCTTCAGATTGACAACAAATTATTTAGTAAAAAGTTTCCTTATCGAAAATGAAGAGCACAAATTGTGAAATTACGCGCTAATTTTTTTGGGAGAAAACATTTGATTTCAACTATATGTATCAAAAAAGGTTATTTTAGACTTTTGACCAGTAATCTTTTTTTTAGCCAATTATGTCACCAAAAGAATTCAATGCTTTGGAAAACTTATTATCTTCTACTTTGAAAGATATAACAGAGGTGAGATAATTCTAATTTTCGTTTGGAGAAATCAGATTTTCTGTACAGATGTTGATATTATTTTTATTAAGTGCGAGTAAAAAGAAATCATGCAGGGGGAAGCGTAGGGGGAGTTGGGGCGCATTAATACAGGGGGAACTTTGATACAGTGGCCGTCATTCAAAAACTAAACGTAGACATAGTTTTCTCCTATCTCCAAATCTCGAGAACGAGTAGTCTAACTTAAGCTGTTCATGGGAGTACACGTGTTTTTTAACCTATAAAGTAAATTCAGAAGACGAAATTCAAAGTTTTAGCTCAAACGATAGAACAATACAATTGCTACTAAATTATAATCAGAGGACAAGTACATTATTGCTGATGGTATGTACATTTCGTTTTAGGTGAAAGTCTTATAGTTTCTCTGTAAATCTATCAAATGATCAAAATGGCGTCTCGGGGCGGTTTGATACACTATTCACGGGGCACTTTGATGTGTATCAATGTACCCCATTTTCTCTCTTAATTAAGTAGTGTTGTTTTGTTTTCAGACAACATGGTTAGAATCTATAAAAGAAAAACGGACAGAGCTAAATTAGATTAAACTGCCATGGCATCGGCAATTAAAGCTGTCCGTGATCATATGTCTATCAGAAAAGCAGCTGACAGATACAATTTAAAAGCAGCCACATTGCAACATAGGCTTGAGAAGTTAAAATAAAGTAATCCAGAGAAACACTATTTTTCAAAATATTGTTCAACACAAGATTTTACCGTTGAACAAGAAGGCCAGTTGAATGAATATGTTGTAAAATGCAGCAAAATGCATTTTGGTCTTACTCTACTTCAGTTAAGATATCTTGCTTATGGATTTGCGCAGAAACTAAACTGCAAGTATCCTACAAAATGGGATGAAAAACAACAGGCAGAACTAGATTGGATTTACGGTTTTCGCAGAAGAAATAGGAATATTAGTTTACGAAAACCCGAAAATACTAATATTGCAAGATCCTTCGGATTTAGCAGAACAGCTGTAGATGACTTTTTTAGCAACTATCAGAAGGTTCTTGATAAATATAATTTCACGGCTGATCGTATTATAAATTTTGATGAGTCGGGAATCACAACTGTTTTGAACACACCCAAAGTATTGGCGGAGACAAAACAAAAGCCATTTTGTGGCATAATAACAGCCATCGGGAATGCCATTCCTCCCATTTTTATTTTTACGAGGGTGAATTATAAGAACCATTTCATGACTGGTGCTCCTGAAGGTAGGTGGGCATGGCAACTAAAACGGGATGGATGAATAGCAATCTTTATATGGAAGCCTTGAAACATATAAAAAAAATATACGAATAGTTCAATCGAAAACCCTGTATTATTGCTGTGTGATAATTATGAATCACATGTTTCAGTTCAAGTTGTAGATTATTGCCGAGAGAATGGAATAGTTTATTTGTCCATTCCACCACATACCTCCCACAAGTTGCAGCCGTTGGATGTGGGAGTGTTTGGACCATTTAAAGCTAAATTGAAAGTATCATTTAATGATTGGCATTTAAATCATCCAGGGCAAGCGCTGTCAATTTATGATATTCCAATGCTAGCTAAACTTGCTCATCTCGAAGCCTTCACAGTGAAAAATATTGTTAGCGGCTTTACTAAACCAGGCATTTATCCTATAAACAGACTGACTTTCTCTGATAATGACTTTGCCCCCTGCAGCATTTACAATGATCAGGAGCCCCCTGCTACGCAACAAATCGATTTGCAAGAGCCAGCAATGTTATCATATGATCAACCCGGACCTTCTCACTGTTCCACAATATCTGAAATAGATCTGCTTCAACAAAATACACCTCAGAGCTCAAAGCCTTTTACCAGTACAGAAGTACAAGTAACATCTGAATCTATAAGGCCTACCCGAAAGTAACAAAAGTATCAAAACGAAAGGCAAGAGAACGTGGCAAATCAAGAATCTACACAAACAGTCCTTAAAAAGAACGACTTCAGAAGTTACACGAGATGAAAGAGCAAAAAAGGCTTTAAAAGAACGACGACAACGTGCTAAGGAGTTGAAGACCGCAAGGAACCTTATAGCTGTAGACGAAATAAATGAGAAGCCCGTCGACATCAAACTCAGATCGAAAAGTAAGAAGCCCGAATCTGACGAAGAATCCGAAAGTACCACTGAAGAGTTCGAGATAATGGATTCAAGCTCCAATTTTGATACAGAGCCATCGAGTAATGAAAGTCAATTTGAGACAACCTAACTGATTCCTGAAAATATAAAAGAAGGAGACTTTCTGATAGTCAAATTTGAGAAGAAAAAGTCGGTTCTTCACTATATTGGTAAGGTTATCTCTACAGACAACAGTACTTCTGATTACCAAATCTCTTTTTTGAGGAAGAAACCTGCCTCTTGGAATTTTGTCTTTCCAGACAACAGAGATGAAGCTTCGGTCCCACTTTATAATTTTGTTGCAAAGTTACCTCATCCAAACATCAAACAAGGAACAGCTCGAACTGCTTCCATGTTTTCTTTTAACTTCAATCTCAGTTTTTATAGTTTACAATAAGTTTTAAAAATTTTGTTTTACAACTAATGATATATTTTAACATGTTTGTTGTTTTCATATAAATAAATGTCTTGGTTTCTGCTTAGTCCTATAATAGCTTATTTAATCCTTCAATGTATCAAACTGCCCCATGTACTGTATCATTGTACCCCACATACGGGGCACTTTGATGCAAATGGCTGCTCGGGAAAAAAACAAAATATAGTTCATCCGTGTTGTCATTAGGAGAAATTGGTAAGTTTTTTTTTTAAATTATATACATATTGCTAATTTATAATGAAAATAAATATTTGCTAAATTCATCGAAAGTGATAAATTTCATGGGTAGAAAAAAAATGGATCAATGCGCCCCCACTCCCCCTACCTAGTTTACTATCTATCCACTAATTTCGGTCCATGGATCATGGCCAGGAATCATTTATGTAAATGACAGTTCTTTCTTTAGCAGTTGAAGTTCCAACCGCAATAGGTGCTAGCTCCGCTACTATACGTCAAACGTCATATCTGTCACGCCTGTCAGACATTACACCACCCTCACCCTTTTGAATTTCATTTTTCATTTGTCTCTTGAGTTGTAACGACAGTGTTTATTTTTGTGCTTTTTATAATTATATACTTTGCGTTTATTAGTTTTGAAAACTTTGAACAAAAAATGGGTTTTGTGTGCTGTGTTCCTGGATGCAATAACTCTGGAAAAAATGGGTTTCAAATGCATCGTTTTCCAAATAACCAGCAGGTAAATTAAAATTAATATATAATCAATCGATAATAAATGATTTACAAAATACATTTTATCTCTATAAAATATATATATGGTATGAACTATTTCTTCTTAAATATATTTTCTGGATATACTTCGATCATTCAAGTTCTGAGAAATTTCATTTGATATACTAAGTATTTCAATTATTATAATAAATATTGTATTATATTATAGCTTTGCATCCAATGGCTAACTTTAATTGGACGATTAGATTTGAAAGAAAAACCTTTGCAAAGGATTCGTGAATTGCATAGAATTTGCAATGCACATTTTGGAGCTGAAGCAGCTTATATGGGAAGCAGATACAAATCAACCATCAAAAAAATGCTGTTCCATCATTGCTGTTAATTAACTCTCCAGACAATACTGCTAAATTAGGTGAGTATTATTTTTCACGACATTATCAAGTATTTGAGACTATAATTGTAAATAAGAGATGATTTTAATACTTAGACATCAATAATTATTTTTCATATTTTCAGATGTTTCTGTTGTGGATCCAGTTGTGACTGAAGATATTCAGTTTGATGCTAGAAACATTTCTCAAATAAGAGAGAGCTCCACATCATCAAATATAGTCTTCAATGATGGGGAACAAATTAAAATTGCTCAATTAAGTGATGTTATTTTACAGCCAATGACACCTACAAAAAAACCTATAGAACATGTCTCGACACCAGGAAAAATATCAAGTAATTAAATGTTAACTATTTTGTTATATTCAAGAATTGAAAGAAATAATGTACATTATTTTAATTTGATTTGTTCATTAGTTGTTTTTTTTTTTAGATTTGAAAAGGCGTGTTAGTTTACTGTCATGTACTGGTACTCGAAGGGCTAAAATATAGACTCCCAAGGCAAGAAAATATTATAAAATTGCCTCAGATTTGAGGAAACAGCAAGGAGGCTTGATTATAATTGTGAGGATTTGAGAGACAAAATAAAAGGTATGGAAAAAGCTGTCAACTCGGAATCTTTTCTGAAAGCATTGAATCGACCCACATATAATTTTTTTATGTCCCAGCTGCTATGCCAAAAAGTCAATCCCAAAGGAAGACGTTTTACTTTGGATGGAAAAATTCTATTTTTATCCTTTTGAAAGCAAAGCCCCAAAGATATAGGTTGTTTCGAAGGATATTTGCTGCTCCTTCCAGGAAAACTTTGACAAATCTCCTGCGAAGTATCCCTTTTAAAACTGGAATAAATCTTAAAATAATGGAGTCCTTAAAAACAAAAGCAAAAAAAATGGCATCCAGAGACAAACTTTGTAATATTGTTTTTTTATTGGTGAACCATTTTACCTATTCAAAGCACGCCTCAGCGTGTTTAAATCGAACTTTTTAGCACGCGCGTGTTTTAAAGTTACCGTGGCAACATCAACAACTCGAGAAACGAAGTCTAAATCTATGGTCTAAATCATGTCTAAATGTAAATTTTTTGATTATTGATCTGACAGGACTAGTTTGTAACGTCAAAACTTTTATTCGAACGATATTTAACAATGTCAAATTTATAAATTAAAATAGAAAGTGCCGTTGGTATTGTTTGAAATATTATTATTTCCATTTTTCCAATCTTAGGAAATGGTATTTGAATTAATACTATTGACATTCACAGAACTCAATAAGGTTGAACTTCCATCAAAATACAAATTAGTTTATGTTTTTCTCATTTCCATGACAACGCAAGGTGTACATCATATACGTCACGAATTCAACCATTTGACATTTAGTTGACGTTTCCATCTATGATTTCCATTTCTTGTTGTTGTAGTAGTTATAGACCGGTATTTATAATTTCAAAGTGCACCATTAAAAAAAATATCGTAAAGTATTCGTGAATAACTGGTCTTTAAAACACTTGCTCTATTTCGAGCACTCCGGCTTCGCCGTCGTGCTCCAAAAATTGCGCGTGTTTTAAAGACCTTAATATCCACTTATACTTTAATATACTATTTTGATGAGATGCAGTTGGATCCCATTTTGGAATACAACAAAGGACAAGATGTCATAAATGGTTTCCAAGATAATGGAGAAAGTGCTAGGTTACTTATCATTGCTGATAAGGCAATGGTGTTCATGGCATGTGGCATATATAAAAAAATGGAAACAACCTATATGCTACTACTTCAATGAAGGGGCAATGAAAACAGATGTTTTGGCAAAAACCATGGAAGGAGTTGTAAAATCTTGTATCGATGCTGGTCTCAGTGTGAAGGCCATAGTGTGCGACCAAGGATCTGCAAATACTGCAGCAATAAATAAATTATATGCTGAAACAAGGGAGTATTTTGTTCGCAGGGGGGAAGAAAATAAGATGTTCGGCATATTAATTGACAATAAAGAAATAGTGCCCTTATATGATTGTCCACATCTTCTAAAATCATTTAGGAATAATTTTTTTAAATACCCAGTTGTATTTAAATGGAGAGGAGAAGATGTGGAAGTAGCGTACTGGGATCATCTAGTCAAGCTTTTCGAAGTAGAACAGGCTGAAAGTGATGATTACAAACTGTGCAAAAATTTGACCCTTCACCATGTCCAAAATACAAAAAAAATGAAAGTTTCTGTAGCTGCACAAGTCTCTAGCAATAATGTTGCCGCTGTCCTTAAGAGGATGGCACGCAATGAAGCTGATGGAATTCCAAAAAAAGCTGCAAGTACTGCTGAATTTCTACTTTTTATGGATAAAGTTTTTGACAGTGTCAATGGAGCTTCTATATCTATAAAGAGTGGAAAAATCTTGAGGTGTGCAGTTACAGAGAAATCTGGAAACAGAGTATTCTGGGCAGACGCAATTAAAGTTTTCCAAAATATGTATTTTTTGAAAAATGATAAGAAATTCATAACACCTTCGTTAAGAAATTGGGTACATACTTTGAAAGGAATGTGTTATTTATGGGATAAATTGGCAGGTGAAGGTGTTAAATTTTTATGTACTCGTAATCTCAATCAAGATCCTTTGGAAACATTTTTTGGCAAGGTACGAAGTCATGGAATAAGAAACATTAACCCCAATGCCCTATCATTTTCAAATTCATTTAAATCACTCATTATAACTAATTATTTGTCCAATCAAACCCCATCATTCAATTGTGAATCGGATGGTTTTCAAGGTTTGGATGACTTAAAACATATGTTGACGTCCCATTTGCCTACAGAAACAAAAAATATCATTTTGCCAAATCTTAGTATTCCAGAATTCAAGCCAGAATACAGTTCATTATTAAAAATAGGAAAATTAACCTACATTGCTGGGTTTGTTGCCAAAAAAGTTTTCCAAAGTATCAAAGCCTGTTCTCAGTGTAAAGGTGACTCTGACAGAAGTAGACCGGAACACTTTGTAATTGAAGCACGAGCATATTCCCCAAACGCTTTATTATCACCCTCTACAAATTTCAATTCCTTTTTTCAAAAATGTATAGATACTTTGAGTAATGTCTTACCTCAAATATGTCATCACTCAAATATATTGCAGGTTTTAAAAACAGTTCTAAGGAATGTTTGTAAGGATGAGATTTTTAATTGTAAATATCATGATACCCGTGAAATCATTTTCGAATATACAACAAAATTTCATTTATTCGGTTGGATAAAAAATGTCAATTCAATTTTAAAGGGGAAGCAAACTGGATTCAACTGATACAATTAAATTATATGCAAAAAAAAATTTGACAGTCATCAAAAATTTCAGAAGAAAATGCAAACTATGAAGTGTCTACAGCTTAAATGACGCAAACTCATAACATTGTAGTTTGGAGAGGTCTCCTCGAGAAAATTCACATTTGGCCTAATTTTTTTTAATAATCAATTTAAACATGATTGTAAGTTAAATTTAGTTTCAAATAAACTGTGTTTTATTTTGGATCCGATTAATCATTTGGAACTATTTCGACTGTGGAATCAATGAAATATAGTCGAAATTTTCCAGGAATAATATATTTACAACCTTAATTATTATTACTTAGTTAATACATATATTCAAAAAGCCCGCCATTGTTTGATAGCTGTGGTTCCAACCGCTAGGTATCGTCAGCATTTCTCGGAACAGAGGTTATAACGGGAGTTTCCAATCTATCCCTCTATATATATTGTAACGGGTTTGTTTTGACACTAAGACTACCAACTAAATTTTTTTCAATATTTAATGATCAGATCAGATTCTTTATTTGATGACTATTAACAATATAATACAATATGAAAATTTATCTATTTATCATTTTGGTAACACTTCGTAACCTATACATATGCTTGTATAAATATTTGCAGGCTGTAGCCGACATATCATAACATCTTGATATTAATTTTATATTATTAATCACAATTGATTGCTGGGTAAGTTGTATCCTCTGATACCAAAATGTGCGCCACTGGAAATAGACTAATGCTGGTTATTTTTTTTAACTTACAATCTTGGGGTCTTAAGGGGTCTTCCTCTCTATATTTTGGTTTTTACTGTAGTGGGTAATATGGCTGTGGTGCTGTGCCTTATTGGAGTTCTGGTATAACCTACTCCTTGACTTGCAGTTTTAAGCGTGTTACTAGTATTAGGTTGCAAGAGATTAGTTGATTAACTTGCACATACTTTCCATTCAGGATAGGGATATGTTTGATCTTCATTTGTTGACCACGTGGACTTCAGTGAATATTTCCACAATAGATAACTTCAGGCTAGATATTCCATCTGATTTGGGCAATAATTCCGGTTATTCAAGCTTCGTACGCTAACATCTGCAGGAGTGCCATGGTACTATTATTGTTTGAATTCATTCAGATAATTCCTAATAGGTAAGCACTTTGTTTATGTTGTGAAAGTTGAAGGTGACAATTGCTCGATGACAGATATGCCTTCAATAAGACCGGCCGTTTGTCGTTCCGCACAGGAAGCAGTCGAGGTCTCTGTTTAACATTTGCTCGATGACTTTACGAGTCATAGACAATTATGTTTGCGTACCGATTTCCTCTATGATGTGCTCATAGCTGCTTGGTAGACTTTGGTTGGTTACATTTTTGGGTTTATTCGACTTCTGTGCGATGCCTTATAGACGAATTCATGTCTGCTGGATTTCTATTGGTTGGAGACTTACGCGAGTCTGGGTGGAGAAATGAACTTTAGGGACAGGGAGAATGTCAACGTCACTTTTTGAAAATTTTGGGGAGGTGATTTTTGAAGATGTCTAGATGATTGCCAGTTAGTGAAACGGTATCTAATTTTTTTATATGGTATTCGAAACCATCCCATGAAGGGGAGATTATTTATACCGTTCTAATTTATTCGGGAAGCTGTTGGTGATGGTATTTTTGGAAGATTTCGCGAGATTTTGTGGATAATGGCCGATTTTTAGAAACCATGCAACCTGACTCTTTGAGAGGAGATTATCAACTGGAATCCTAACATCTCAATGGACTTTTCAATTCTGTATAGAAGAGACGTTTGTTGAAATTTTTTTTAGAAATTTTGGAACCCTCGATTAGAGGTAAAAGAAAGTTTTATAGTATTTTTTTTGTATAGATTATCAAGAACATTTCCACTCATTTTCTATTACAGGAACAGGACAAAGGGTGGGTTTAAATTGGTAACTTTTAGTATTTTTCAATACATTGTAAATTAGTATATTTTTTTGTACAGTTCAGGGTTAATTTTTTTTTCTTTCATTTTGCTGTTTATAGTAACATATTCAGTCACATTGATTATAATAAAGAAACCTCAATTTTTTTTACGGCTTTTACCTAGTTGTGTTCTACGTACAGAAAACGGGTTTCAGATAGTAGTTTCAATGGTTTAATCGAGTAGTTAGTAGTATACAGCATGTCACGTATAAGATGTTAACATATGTACCTGCAATATTCTTGGATGAATATCAAGTAGTTGACAAGTATCACTCTGTTTCATATCTCTACGTATTGCGGGTAATCATTTTTTTTGTTGTTGATAAATATAAGAGTCGTTTTTTGTTTTTTTTATTTTGTTAGACTAGATATAACTTTTATTAACATGCCAATTATTCATTTTTTTTTTGTAAACGTTTATGTCAATTGGTAGAACCACACTAGGGAAAAGCATTATTTTTTTTTACTGTTAGATATGTAAATATAGATTAATGTTCTCTTGGGAGGGTTGTGAAGTCGTGCCTCATATCTGATTCACTTTGGTCTTTTAGGGTTCTTCTCCGGCCTGTCGGTTAGTGGACATTGTCTTACCTAAGATAGACGTTATGGAACTTGACTCTGGTTTTGGGGAGGTTGTAGTAGGATGCTGACAGTCGTTTTGTTCAACGTATAACTACGCATGGAAGGGGGTGTGTTCCCTTTTCCCTTATCATCGAGTACAGAGAGCAGTAAGCTTTTATGAGGAGGATGAATCTAGGTGAAAGTGTCATTAATTTTCATTTTTTTTCTCTATATAAATTCATTATAAGTTGAGTTATAAAGTCTAGGGGGGACATTATTAAATTTAGACTTCCAGGATTTTCTTAATGAAACTAGATTCAATAGTATAGTGTGAAATTTTATATTTTAATGCCGTTGTCTTTTGCTTTGGATCCAACGCAAGGTACCAACATTTAACACCACGTTATCATAGTATCATAATTTGTCTGGTCTATCTTACGTGAGAATATTGTTTTTTTTTTCTCTTACAACTTTTGTAAATTTATATATTTATGTGATAAATCCTAAGTGGCTATTCCATAATAATATTTCAAATATATTTTTAGCTGTTAATGTAAAAAAATTTCACTATTGGGGCCTAGATTGTTACATCATAATACAAATGTTTTGGGTAAATAAATATTTTTGGAAACTCATTATAATGAAGTGATTGTAAGTTAGGTTGTCTTTTCGTTTCATTCACTTTTGTCAAATTTAAGTTGGGGAAATTTCTTTTACGGCTCAGATAAATTTGACTGGCGCCTAACAATTTTTTTTTAAATTTAACATCCCAGATTCGAGACGTTCACCCACTCCCGTCTCCATTTGAGTGAACCGGAGCCACATCGGTTGACATCTGGGACAACCGAAACTTATAATATAAAAAGTGCATTATAATATATCTCTTATCTATGCCATGGATAACTGAAAAGACAACAACAGGTTCTATATATCATTCAACCATAATATGTGTTTATACAGGTTCCATAGAAATGGACCACGAGTTTATTCCACATTTCACAGAAAAGAATTCTGTATCACGTAAAAATTAATAGTCAAGTATCAGATTCAAGTATTTGAATATCTCCAGAAAAAAATTATTTGAAACCAAGAGTTGAAGATTGAAGTATCATTTGATAATGTTCTGAGAAGTTGAAAATTACACCGATGGTCTTCTATTTATAAAAATATTACTTAATAAAATAGAATTATATGATATTGTATGAATATGTCATATTTAAGGTTATCCAAAATGGAAGTACGATGAGTGGATTGGGAAATTCTTTTATGAACGAGGTTGAATATTTGAGTACGCACAGTAAAACAAATTATACAATCTCCATTATTACAGGTATCAAAGACATCTAGTTCCGGGCATGAAGAAATCCATTCTGATTTGGACTTCATTCCTCCAGATAGTTCGAGTTATGTAAGCGATTTAATATAAATATTCATTTACATTTATTTTGAGGTTTTTTATATTCGTGTATTATTTTTTCAATGCATACGGCGCATACATTAATGTAAACTTAATAGTAAGATATACCATTGTTATCATAGTTCAATTCCTTTGTATACAGACAAAATCTTGAAATCCTTATTTGGAGTCTAAACATTTCCACAATTACCATTTCCACATTAATGACTAAAATATCACTTACCGCTCTATGTCTGCTCTCATTTCAATAAAACGTTATTTAATATTCCCTTGACCAAGGCAATCCTTGAAAAAAACACAATCATTGATTCGATTGAATAACTATCCAACAGACATGTGTTACAAAACTGCTTTCTTTTCACATACATTCTAAATTTGTCATTTCACCATTTTTAATGTCAAAAAATTTCCTTTAATGTGACTCTAATTTTTAATTTTTCTTTTTAAATTCCTTTATCTCCAAAACATCAAATTTTGTTTGATTATGCACCTCCTCTGCTCCCTTCAACCATTTTAATTCTTGAATTAACTGTATAAACCCTCACTTCGTGGAATCTACTCATGTTATTGTTATTAAAAAAAAACTGTACATTTGTATACAAGATAAGCAAATAAGAATTAAAATATGTTTTTAAATGAAACTAACTGTTTCTAATTGACTCCACAATATATTTGAAAAAATCTTGTATACAAATGTACAGTTTTTTTTAATAACAATGTTTTTCTTATTTATCCGTTCTTGTGTGCATTTTTTATTGATTCCATCTATGGTATTTGAATTGTTTTTTTTATAAGAATTGAACGACGACTGAAATTTGTTAATCCTCTTCATTTTTAAATTGTTGGTTTATTCTCCAATTTTGGCATTCTCCATAGCAGCCTTATTACATGAAAACCCCCATCTAATTCTAAAAAGGTTAATTTTTGTTCAGTGTATGGATGGTATAGTCAAGGATGTTTGTGGAAAAGGCATTAAATCAAGGGAGCCAGTGGGTAAACATACTATTGGTCGAAAAAAAAACAGACGAATCATTTATTATATTTTTCGTTTTACTTCCATTTTTACAGCTTTTCACAATATAAAATTTTTCCCATTATTGTTCAATTATTTCAAAAAGTTTTATAACTTTTAACACTATCAAATAATTTGAAATAATTATTAAATATTCACAATTAAACCACTTTCCATGTTATTCTCTCAGCTGAATTCGACTCGGCACACTGCACTCCCTTTTCAACTGCTAAATTTATAGCAGATCTGTTAGCTAACACTACGCCATTGTGGTTATTTATTGAATCATTATTCACTACTTCTAGCCAGACATAGTTGTTAACCACATAGGACAGTGCTCCTTGTCTCCATAGTTTAGTGTCATTTTGGATTCATCAGGTTACAAGATTACATTTCCCTCTTCGCATAAATTTAATTATTGGTTCCTGTTCACTTGTCAACTCGTAGTTGATAGTTAACTACTTCCATATTAATTATTATGTATTTATTCTTTAGAATTCTACTACATTCAACCGAATTACTGGCTACTACTGAAGAGGCAGTTCAAATAGTTAAAATCAAATCTTCTGTTACTTTTGAAGATATTGGGAAAAAGCAATAAAAAAAGAGAAAAAGACTATTGCTACTTTTGCGAAACTCTAGTATTAAATTTTGCTAGACATGTTGGGAGAAGCTATTTTGCAGAAATAGAAGTTCAGCAAGCACTTTCCTTGTCTTCAAAAAGTAAACAAAGGAAATCTTTAATGGGTGATCTAAGAAAAAAGGGAAATTATTTATTAAGTAGTAGAGAGTGCTTTAAACCAATGAGAAAGTGTAAAACAGATCAACGAAGAGTACCATGCCAATATTTCTTAGGATTCTATGCTCCTAAGCAACTATGGAAACATACAAGAAGTTGTTCTCAAAACCAGTCTCTTGGAGGAAGAGTTGTTAACAGACTTTTGGACCATTGCAAAATAAACCAAAATTTGAAAGAGAATGCATTTCCAAAGATGAGATTTTATAAAATCTCTTTAACTGCACAAAAAGACGTTTTGATTTGTGCATATGGAGCACGTTATATGAATACCCATAGAAAAAAACATTTTGTTAATG
Source organism: Galerucella tenella (assembly GCA_910591685.1). Classification (NCBI taxonomy): domain Eukaryota; kingdom Metazoa; phylum Arthropoda; class Insecta; order Coleoptera; family Chrysomelidae; genus Galerucella; species Galerucella tenella. Next base: position 6,837 of record CAJUYH010005603.1, on the reverse strand, counting down.
TAGTCTCCAGAAAAATGCGTGAGCTTTCAAGACTACTAGAAATACAGACAAGAAATCCCACCATCAAAAATTTGTTTGAAGTATTACAACCTCAGCACTACGATATTCTTGTGCAGAGTGCAAAAAATGTATCAAACTATAGTACTGAGACAAATACTTTTGATGCACCTACGTACGCCATGAATATTGCAACAGCTTTGAAGCAGTGCTGCGATATTGCTTTAACATTTGCTTTAAAGCGGAAGGAGATGTACTCCAGAGTTAATGCGGGAGAATCTGAAGCAAACTTGAAAACCTTGATTCAACTTTTAAATTTTAACTGGCGTTTCGATATTAGTACTTAAGCGGCACAAACCTTAACGTTAAAAAATGGAACAAGGTCACTTTAGTATCACTGGCCAGTGACTTGAAGATATTCAAAGAATATTTGTTGCGAAAACAGTAGATTCAAAAAGAAGACTACAACATAATACAAATGATGTATCAGCATACATAAATTTGCTAGAAGCCATTTACTGTATAGTAATGTTGTTAAACAGAAGACGTCCTGGTGAATTGCAGAGGTTGTTATTACGTGACTACAAGCTATTTGCAAGTTCATCTAATTATGAAGAGTTTTCTGACGCAATATCACCGTCTGAGAAAATTTTGATGCAATCTCTGAAGAGACTTGTAATGAGAGGTAAGAGGGGTCGTGGAGTTCCACTTTTGTTTAATAAAGATGTCCAAGAAGATATTGAAGTAATTACTAAATCTAGACCGTACTTGTTTGAGAAAACTAACGTATACTTATTTGGGCACCCACGAACTGATAGTCATATCTGTGGGTATAAGGTTCTAGCAAAACACGCTAAAGCTTCGGGCGCAAAAAATCCGGGAGCATTAACTTCAACTCGATTGAGGAAACATTTAGCTACCCTCAGTCAAATTTACAACTTGAAGGAATCGGAATTAGAGCAATTATCAACTTTCATGGGTCACACCTCATAAAAATTCATACAGATTACCAGATGAAGTGAACCAAACAGCAAAAATTGCAAAAATATCATTGCTCATGGAAAGTGGCACATGTGCTAATTTTAAAGGTAAATCTCCAGAAGAGATCGAAGTTAATATGGAAGATGATCTTATGGAAGGACCCTTGTTAAAATGACGTAGATGATAAGTATTGAACGATATAAACACACATGAAAATATACAGCATGATCAAGCTCCCATTTCCACATTACATTCATCTACTGCGAGCGAACTCCCGAAAAGAAAATTGTATTCGTATCCCATGGACTACTGAGCAAAAAAATATATGCAGGCACTACTTCAAGCAGCACATAAAGACAAAACGACCTCCGAAGAGGCATGAATGTGAACAACTTATTGCCAATCATTCTCAACTTTTCCATAATAAAAACTGGCTTAAAATAAAAGTATTGATACAAAATATTTATGATAATAAGTGCAAATGAAAAATTGATTGACTGTGAAAATGTCACTTTAAGCTGTTAGAATGAATTGTTTTATTTATATTTAGATTAATGTTGCTTGAATTATATTATTTATTTTTAAAATTCCTATTTTTGTACTTACAACAGGGGTGTAACTATCTTGAATAATCTTTTCAGTTTATTATGAGATTTTTTTTAATGATGATTCACGTGATAAGGACTTTGACAAAGGAAGCTTGACTAATAACAGTTCAAAAACTAGTGATGAGGAGACGATTATTGACGATGAAATAAGTTGTTTGAAAAATGTTAATATATCCGGTGATTATAGTAAGATTTCTGATGTAATAGCTCAACCAATCTCCGAGCAAATTAAAGTGAGTGGACTTTTCAAAAAATCGTTCCACTTTTCATACAAAAATTTTAATTACAGGCAAAAAGAGCTTTGGAACAGAAACAAGTGAAATGCAAATTTTGTGATAAGGATGTGCTTCCAAAAAATTTCATGAGACAAGTAGAAAAGCATCATTGTTCAGAAAAATAAGTTGAAGATATACTAAAACTGCCTAAAAATAGTAAAGATAGACGGCTGGCTCTTGTATTATTCCGAAAAGACACAAATTTCGACCTTCATTTCTCCGGTGTCACACGCCCCTACCGGAAAGTAAACAATGACCAAATAGGAAAAAATAATTACTATCCTTGCATTTTTTGCAAAGGTTTGTATCGTAGACCATATTTGAAAAGACATACGAAAATATGCAATGTTAAGCCATATAATTATGTAGAAACACATACTAGAATTGACCGTGTATCAAATTCTCAAACAGTTGTTGCTTGTGTCATTGATCCCACAGACACCATATCTAAACTAAATGTTAAATGCCAGGTGAGTATAATTTTGGAATGTATTAGAGAATATTGACCTAAAAACATAAGTGACATATTTTATCTATTCATTTATTTATCACTTATTTTGGTTTAATATGAGTTAATTTTCTTAGCAGTTTATTTTATTGTGCAAAGTGAAAAAGGATTTGAATTCTACTTGGTATTCGACAAGATGAGAGGGGATGATATCGCTTTCGAAGTTAAAAAAGATCTTCTAATTGCCAATTTTGGGGAATCGTATCTGAAAAAACACAAGAGAGAACGCATGGCGTATGCTTGTAGCAACCGAATGAGGGAACTTGGGAGATTGCTTATTTCCTATAGGGAACAAACTAATAACGAAAAAGTTCGTTTTAAAGATATCCTCCACCCACAAAATTTTGACAACGCATTGAAGGCCGCAAGGATATGACCCGATCAAAAAAACTTTTAAATCTCCCAGTCTTGCAATGCATCTTGGCACTTCTTGAAAAATGGCTTGCGAAGAGTTAACATTTCTTATTTAGGAACATAGTTGTGGTTTTAAATCTAAGTCAGAAACGCACGAACGCCATTTGCTGAGAGATGTAAAACATTTCAAAAAATTGATCGAGTCCCGGTGGAATAGCGAACTAGCTTCCTTAGCTAACAAGGACCTACAAGAAAAAGGTGGAATAAACCTTTGTTATTGCCTCTAGTAAACGACATCAAAATATTCCGAGAGCAGTGCCTAAAAGAAGCAGATGCATGTGCTAAGATATTCACCAAACAAAAAGATGACATCAAAACCTACAAATTGTTGGTGAATTGTACTTTAGCATTGCTCATTCTATTTAACAGGCGACGAATTGGTGATGTTAGGTTCCTTAAAATCGAGGACTATAATAAGGATCAGCGCAGTAACTGTACACCAGAGTTTGAAAATGCATTGTCAAAAACGGAAAGAATGTTAACTACAAAATGAGGCTATGAGTGCAATAGTGGACTAACCCACAAAAAAAATAATTTGCTTTTATTGCATTATTCAACTCCTATTTTTATATATTATCGGCTGCAAAATGGACCAAGTCAACTTTTCCTATTGATCACTAGATGGCTACACTAAACTACTTTTGCCGTTTTTAGTTTGACGTGACTGCTAAGTAGCAAAGTGGATCAAGTGCGGTTAGTCCACTGTGCTTCTTGATTATATTTGTTTATGTAGCCCTACTTGCATGCTGTTGTGTATAAATAATCAAATATTCTAGAGAATAATAACATTTAGTATCAATAGTGTAATGGAAGTTGAAATAGAAGGTAAGTTATTATTTATTGTTATGCTATGTTCCATTTAGAAGAATTATTTACTTGAAAACTTGTTATTATCAATTTGAAGATTATAACTTTGTACTAAATAAGATATTTTCAGAATGTTCTCAATCTTAGGGATTATTCATACAACAAAATAATGATTAATTAAGATCTACTCTATCAACATTATTTGTCTGTTTATATCAATCAATTTCTGTCTTAAAAGTTTTCATAATTTTGTGGGTTGGTCCACTATTGCACTAAAATATTTGAGTGGTAAATTATTTTTACAGCCTCGTCAGAATCTGATCCGTTCGCGGATTCTGGGTCCGAGTATATTCCATCTGACACAGAAGCTGAACATTTGAGCAACCAGTCAACTGAGCAAACGAGATCAGTTATAGCAGCAACAACTCCTAAACCAAAAAAGCGAGTACGCAATTCTGAAAGATGGAAAAGAGTTATTGATAAAAAGAAAAGATGTGCCGGTGAGGAATATAAAACAAAATCTGGAAAAATTGTTCCAGCAAAACAGTTCAGTCCAATTGTATGTACTTGCAAAAATAAATGCTCTCTTAAGATTACTCAAGAACGGCAAAATGAGCTACATTCGAATTTTTATTCTATAAAAACCTTCAACTTACAAACTTCTTACTTATTCTCTTTGATAAAAGTGGTGAACAAACTACCTACATACACTCCAAATCCAAACAATGGAAGACAGAAAACTAGAATCTATTATTTGCCGGACGTAGATGGTATAGAGCAAAAGGTTTGCAAATCAATCTTCCAAGCTGTTCTACAGGTTTGAATTTCATTTCGATATTTTATGCAGAATAATTTCTATTTTTTCTATTCCAGGTTTCTGCTGGCAGGCTTGACAGACTACTGAAGAACAAATCAGTTGTAACACCTCCTCCATACGACCGTCGAGGAAAACATGCACCAGCCAATAAAACAAGCGATGAAAAGAGAAAGAAGGTGAAAGATCGAGATCATCGAGAAGTTCCCCTGCTATGAATCCCACTATAGCAGGGAAAAAACTAACCATAGAAAGTATCTTTCACCAGATTTAGGTATTGGCAAAATGTTTGAGCTGTATAAGGCTGAAACAATAAATCCGGTATCTTATTTCATTTTCCGAAAAATATTCAATACTGAATTCAATTTACACTTCCATCCCCCAATCACAGATTCTTAAAGAAGTGTGATCTTTTTAATATAAAAATCCAGGCAGGAGATGGAACACAAAAAAGACAATTGGAAATGTACAGAGAATTACATCAGAGGAAAGCTGAAAGTGCCAGAGAGGGACTCAAAACTGACACTGAGATTTCGAGAAATGGAGAGATCTCCGTAATATGTTTTGATTTGATGAAAACTCTGCCAACACCGGTACTAACAACAGGAATATGCTATTATAAAAGACAACTGCTTCGGTATTCACGATATGGGAACTGATCGTTCTTCTTTCATGTTTGTTGGGATGAAACAGTTGCCTCAAGAGGTCCCCAAGAAATAGGCTCTTGCCTTTTATACTACATCAAGAACTTTGTTACTTCAAGAAAACTTATAATGTACTCCGATCAATGCGGAGGCCAGAACCGCAATATAAAAATATCTGCGTCACCAGATTATACTGTGGAAGTAATTGACCACAAATTTTTAGTCAGTGGTCACTCGTATCTTCCCTGTGATCAGGATTTTGGCCTGATAGAAAAGGAAAGTTTCATCCTAATATTTTTATTCCTAAAGATTGGCATATCGCAATTAGGAATGCAAAGAAAAAAAATCCCTTTACAGTAATCGAAATAGGAAAACACAATTTCTATTCTACCAAGGTGCTCGAGGACAACATTACGAACCGAAAAATGTCTGACGCCAAGAACAAGGTGGAATGGTTAAAAATACAATGGTTGCGATCTGATAGAAAATATCCTGATACAATCCAGTACAAATACTCAAACCAAGAGGATCATTATTTTGAAAAGGTTGACATCAGCAAAAGAAAAAAAAGGTATTGACTCAAAATGCACTTCCACTACTCCACCCCAACGGCAATGCAATAAACGAGGCAAAAAAGAAGGATCTTCTTCAACTCATGGAACTTATCCCTCCTCTGCATCACAAGTTTGATGAAAATTTGAAGTCCTAGACTCAGTCATCAGGCGGAGATCTAATTGGATCATTGGAAGAAGATGATTAATAGAAAAATCCATTGTTGTTTGATACTAAAATCGGAATTAAGTCGAAAAAAACAATTGAGCAAAGTGGACTAAGCCACATTAAAATGTCGATATACAATATACAAGGTATCTTATAATTATATCTCATTTTCAATACAATTTCGCGATCTGAAATTGATTTGATACAAAATACTTAATACTAAGATCAGTACATCACAGACAAATTTCATACAAAATGTAAACCCATTTATCTTCTATTAACCTTAATATGGGTTAGTCCACTAATGCACTCATAGCCTCAAATATAAACGTGTATTGAATAGCGGGAAAGGCACTAGAGCGGTAGTAATTTTAATACCGTAGATTCTTCAAAACTATGTGGATATACAAATGAACAACAGAAAAAAGTTTATACCTGAAAACAACGATTACGTTTTTGCTATTCCCGGAAGCAGCGTTCCATGGGGCAGAGGAGACGTTGCTATTCGAACTCTTGCAAGTAGTATGAATCTAGAAAACCCTGTTTTAATGACAAGTAACAAACTGAGAAAGCATATTGCAACTGTAATGCAAATACTTAGTTTATCTAAGGACGAAGCCAAGCAATTCTCGCAATTTATGGGTCACTCTGAGAAAATGCATCAGGAGTTTTATGAGTGAGTTTATAACGGAAATAATGCATTTATTTCCGTAAAGTTGGGTTATTTTGCCCCACTTTTCAACTTTACAGTGTAGTGTTTTAAGCCTAATTGTATTTATTTTTCAAATTTGAGTAACTTAAGAGGTTTTTTGTTGTTGTGCACCACAAGGATTAGCAATTGGTTATTTTTCAATGTTCCCAATTGGAATGATCTTTCCAGCTATTACATTGTCTTCTCTCCTCTCTACATATAAGTTTGCTCTAGTCCAATATAATATTCAATTCAATTCAATATTCAAAATCATTTATGGTGGCTCTATTCACCCAACTTTACGGTACTGATTTTATCCAAGTTTTGTTTTCATAGAGATACTACAGATAGAGACAACAAGCCATAAACCGCTGTGTA
>CAJUYH010005602.1:0-22697 GCA_910591685.1 Galerucella tenella | reverse complement strand
TTTTCGGTTTTGGAATCCTGCAAAATAAATAAAGCACCGGGGTTTGACAATATAAGTTTTGAATTTTTTAAATTTTTACCACAAAACTGGCAACTTTATCTTTGTGTCATGTTTAATAAACTTCTTGATTCTGAAACACTCCCTAAGGCGTGGTCCGTTGTCTCTCTCACTATGCTGCACAAAAAGGGACCAAATGAAGATCCTACAAACTATAGAGGTATAGCATGTATTAATACTATAGCTAAGCTTTTTTTCACTATTCTCTTAAATCGTCTAAATAACTGGCTTGATAACACTCATATTCTTCCCGAAAGCCAAGCAGGATTCCGCAAAAGTCGAGGTTGTATCGATAATGTTTTTGTTTTAAATAGCTGCGTACAGATTTGTTTGCATCGTTCAAAAAAAAAGTGTTTGCTGCATTTATTGATTTTAAAAGGGCATTCGATTCCATAAATCATCATCTTCTTTGGGACAAGCTTTTTAACCTTGGGTTGAGTGCAAAAATTATAAGAATAATTAAATGTCTATACGATAATGCCCAGTTTCGGGTTAAAGTTAATAATAGTTTCTCCAAATTATATGATATTGTAGAAGGTATCCTGCAAGGTGAACCTCTTAGCCCCATGCTGTTCGCTCTTTTTATCTCGGATATTGAAGGTTTTTTTAGGAAATCCGGTGCAGTAGGGATTAACATTGATAATTCTAATGACTTGTTACTTCTATCTTACGCTGATGACCTTGTTATTTTGGGAGAATCTGAGGTGGACCTTGCAAGAAAACTTCAAATACTTGAGAAGTACACCTACGTTAATAAACTGACTGTTAATAACAAAAAGTCGAAAATATTATGTTTCTCCAAGGGTAACCCCAGACTTTCAATAAATCATAGGTTTCTCTTTCATGGTGAAGAAATTGAATTAACAAGTAAGTACAGCTATTTAGGAATAACTTTTACTTCTTCGTCACTATTTAGGGAGCAAACTGTTATAGCTACATCAAAGGCTAAACAAGCTATTGGAGCTGTCATGTCAACGTTAGCCAAATCAAAGATGACATCATGGGATTCCAGGTTGACACTGTACAATTCGATAATTCTAAACATGTTAAGTAATTGTATCCCTGTATGGGGACTGCGTTACATCCATGAAATTGAAAGGGTACAGGTGGGATTTTTTAAAAGACTTTTGTTACTTAATAAAAGTACTCCTGATTACATGGTACGTCTTGAAACGGGCTCTGTTAAATTAGAATATTTTGTTTTCAAACAATGTTTAAACTGGCTGCTTAAAATTTTGATTATGGACGAAACTAGACTGCCTAAAATATTATTTAATAAACTTTTGCAAATACAAACTTCTAATAAACTTAATTATAACTGGGTCCTTCAAATGAAACTTATTTTTGATAAGCTAAATATGTCTGCAACATGGGCAAACCTAACTTGTCGTAGCTTAAAACAAAACTTTAATATGATCTTAGAAACACTTCAGGTATATCTTCACAACGAAGATTTGTCGTTTTTGTCCCGGTCCAGTTTTTCCAATTTTTACAAAAAGTTTACGATTCATCCGCAACCCGCTTTGTATTTACTCTGTGAATGTCCCATCAAATTTATAAGACTGTATAGTCAAATACGTCTCACCTCCAAATTACGGCTAAATGTTTCCTACAATGGTAACTATTACATAATTAACCAGGAAGAATTGTGTACAATGTGCAACTTGCGACAACTCGAGACTCTGGAACACATAGTACTGGAATGTCCATTGTACAATCCAATTCGAACCCCCAGCGCTGGATGCATTACAGAGCTTTGAGCAGTTTATTGACATGTTAGGTAACTCAGAGAGTTTGAAAGCTGTCGCATACTATTTTATTAATGTTTTAAAATTAAGAGCTTTTGTTTTGAATGAATGAAGAGGACTATTTTTTTTTTTTTTTTTAATTATTCATAAAAGTTGTTATCTTTTCTTTTTGTATTAGTTAAAAATCTTGCTATTTGATTGTTTTCAATGAATTCAGTGAAAATAAATAAATAAGAATACTTTTTCATTAACGTCTTATAATTAAGAGCTTTTGTTTTGAGTTAGTGGAGAAGGCTGTTTATTTGTTTTTATTGTTTGATTATTCATAAACGTTGTTGTATTTTCTTATTGCATTAATTGGAACTCTTGCTATTTGATTATTGTCAATAGAAGCAATAAATATATTATTATTATTATTATTATTATTATTATTATTAATAAAGATCTCAAAAAGAAAAAAATCAATTTTTAACAAGAAAAAAAATTAATTAAAAATTGAAAAGTTCTGCAGCATGAAACATAAATATCAAAAAGTATACCTAGTTTTTGCAGAAACTTAATTTTTCAAACAGAAATTACATTTTTGATAATAAGTACAATAAATATATTTTTAATAGTACACATTTTTTATATATACACATTTTCATCAAATCTCAATTGAAGCCCACGTTGAAGAGTCACCTGTTGACTCAAATACCAAAAGATTTCAACCGATTATTTGTTTCAGCATCATTAGCAAGCAGTATTCTATCAATTTAAGACATAAATACTCTAGTCTTAGGAACTATAACCTATCTTTGGTAATAATTTCGTGTTTTTTACGAAAATAATACCTTTATCGTAAGAACATACAATAAAGTGAATTTATAAGGTCAATTACCTATAACGTATCAGTAACAATTAAAGTTATTTTTACGAGAACATTCCTCTTAGAATCACGTATACATTATTTTTACTCAAGTATAATTTTGCCGGTAATAATCACCATTAGCTTCACGTAAATATTACCTATAAGTTACTTTCACTTATATGTAAAATTGCTGTGGTTATAATTACGTTTCCAATTTTACTTTACAGTAACTTAACTGTTAAGTTGCCAATGCTTGTGTTTATGACGTAAATGTTCCAACAGTTTATTACTGATAGGTTTGTGACTTTTTGGTCAGATTATTGGTATTTTGTTGGAAATCGTTACTTCAAAAGTTACTTTTTGGCTTTTTTACCCATATGAGGCGTATTCAAAAGAACTACAAAGTCACAATTACCGAATAAATTAACCATGAAGTGAATTTAACTTGAGGGTCGTTATTTTTTTTTGGACGCCATAATGATTATCACTTTCAATTTTGTGTAAGAAAAGCCTTTTATACATTTTATCGATATGAAATTAATTTCTAGACCGCGTTACGCTTAACATTTTCATAAAAAAACTGATTATTTTGGAGGCGAATGATAAATTAGGAGCTAAAAGATTCATATTATCAGTAAAGTATGCTCGGTTTATGTTTTCGAAGTAAGGGACCTCTGAATTAAGCGTGTTTCACTTTGTATTATTTACCAATATTATATTATTGTGATTATGTAGAGCAATCCACCATAGTTTGGGAGTTAAGATGAAAACTATAAAAGATAAAGATATAAAATTTTGTTCCACGTATCGCCGAGGAGGATAGAAAATATGTTGTCAGAATTACTACTTTATTACGTTATTATGACGTCGTTGAAACGGTATTATTACGTCTTTGTGTCCGTCACTGCAACGTTTTCACGACGTTATAGTTACCACAAATGTGTTCCACATTTTGGTAGTGGTTACGTGTTAACGACGTATTTAGAACGTAACAACGACTAGTGAAAATTACTTGAAGGTTGACTAGATAGTCAGTTTTACGGTTTTACGACTTAAACTGATAGTTGGGGTGATGTCTTCAGTGAAAGACATAGATCGAACAATGATAATTAAGGCCGTTTTAAGACATCAGAAGGCTTGTTACAAGCTGAATATTCAAGCTGTCTCAACAAAAATCTTTGGTTTGTCGTCATATTTTAAAATTTAGAAAAATTTGTAGTTTACCTCTTATTAATGCGAAATTGGGCTTAGACGTTTGTTACGAGACTATTTCTCTTCAATTTATCAACAAAATATTGTGGATAGTACTGATGTCGGTTATGCATTAATCGATCAAGTTCGTGTCCAGCATTGTGTTTTGAAAAGCCAAAATAAAGAGCCATTAACACCAGAAATTTAGGTTGGTGAGCCCAGATACCTCAAATGATCTCAAATTATGCTCTGAAATATTATCAAATATATATGATGGAAAGTTAGAGTATTAATATAGAGGACAAATAATAACAATAAAACATGCTGGATCAGACTCAACTTGGGTTCCAAACTCTTGATTGTTGTCAGCTAGGAATATGAAAGGTTTAAGCTTGGATTATCAAAGGTAATACCACGAATGCTTCGAATTTTATCGATAATTTTTTCTTTTCCACGAAAACTCGTTTATTTGACAAAAATATGAAAACAAACCGATTTCGATTTGTTTGAATGTTTTTGCCTTAAATAAACAAGTTTGAGTGATGAAAATAAAAAATTATGTTATAAAATTTGAAGAGCGAGTTGTATTTGGGAAGATTATTTTTTTCATCAATTTTGGAGTGGAATTATGTATTAAATGTTCAATATTCTCTTGGGTGATGGCACTGAATCAGTTTGTGTTCATTTTTCAATAAACTTCGAAGCACTTTTAGTTGTCAATAATGACAAATTCAAAGTATAATTTTGACATTTCAATGTAAACAAGGTATTACCGATGAGGAAGCAGAATTATCAAAGGTAATACCACGAGTGCTTCAAATTTTATCGATAATTTTTTCTTTTTCACGAAAACTTGTTTATTTGGCAAGAATATGAAAACAAACCGATTGATAAAATCACGAGTCCGTTGGGACGAGGGATTTTATCTAAATTCGGTTTGTTTGAATGTTTCTGCCTCAAATAAACAAGTTTGAGTGATGAAAATGAAAAATTATGTGATAAAATTTGAAGAGCGAGTTGTATTTGGGAAGATTATTTTTTTCATAAATTTAAAATGTATTTAAATGTATTAAATGTTCAATATTCTCTTGGGTGATGGCACTGAATTGGTTTGTGTTCATTTTTCAATAAACTTCGAAGCACTTTTAGTTGTCAATAATGACAAATTCAAAGTAAAATTTTGACGTTTCGATGTAAACAAGGTTTTATCGATGAGGAAGCAGAATTATCAGTATAATACCGAATGATTGGCTAGAATAATGTATTGCTATTGGTTAAAACCACCAAAATGTCAGATTTTGACAAGTGAAAAAAATAATCAGTATAATACCGAATGATAATGACTGCCCAGTGATCGGACTGAACCCTTATGTTTGTTGATAATTGGGCTTTCTTATTTTGTGAACTGATTAATATTTTTGATGTTAGGTACTATTGGTTGAGAATTTAAAAATAGATACGAAAAGTCGGAGACGATTCGAACCCAACCTTGATAGTCAAACAAATAAGAATGGCGTAAAACCCATGTGTCGTCTTTATCGGGAGCATTAAGAAAGGAGAGACGAAGCATTTTTCTATCACTTAAGAATCGTAGAATTAATTCGATTCTACGCGGGCGGATGCAGAAAATGGAATGGAATGGAATTATATTTGTCGTGATCCCCTCTGGTATCCTTCAAGTCTTAGCAGCGTTCAATATCGTATAAGATACGTTTGTGACACCATCGTTAGGGTTGTGGGCTACATTATTGCATATTCAAACTAAAAACACGCATCAGCTTAAATCCAGAGTTGGATCTGAAAAGGTTTCACCCATAGTAACATGAAGTATTATACAGTCAATTACAAATGTGACAAGTAATATTCCCATTCATAGCTGTAAAAATTTGATTCAGCATATTGAGGTTGAACTGTAGATGGAATGGAAGGAAGTAGTTTTGTGATGGAAACATTCTCAAACACCTGTCTGAAGTTTTTATAACAAAGTGTAAAACCAAATGTAGAAAAACAAGAATTGATGTTTTCTCATTCAACTTTACAAAATAATAGTATATTGAATATTAAGAACGGTAAGGGTTGTTTACCGGTCGACAGCAATGTTTGGAGGCTGAGAGTAGCAATTTTGCTGGAGACCGGTAAAAGCCCTTAACGTTCGAGATTCTTTTACCATTTTTTGCGCGATCGTATTGAAATGAATTTCAAATAAAAATGTACCTATATAGGGCTGAGACGTCGGTAAGTAATCTACTTACCGACGTCTGAACGGTAAGTAAATCACTTACCGTCCTGACAACCGATGCTGTAAATAAACAAAAAAGAAGATCGATCGCGCAAAAACAAATTATTGCAGCTCTACCACTCAGAAACACGTAATGGAATTTTCAAATAATGTTAGAACCTACAAATAATATGAATGTTGATGGTGAAAATGTGAAAAATAGATTGTTAGTATATTCCTAATATTGGAAAAATAATATACCACAAGCAAAACTCTGCTATTTTTGTTAATTTTTATTCTAACTTTCACACATATCAACAAGTTTCTCATGACGTGAACATCATATTCTTTTCTATGCTACCCATTTTCTCGTAAAATGTTTCAGCCCCCTGACATTATACTTGAGAATTTCTCCATAAAAATTAAACATAAATTTGCTGTAGAAAATCCCCGGGTATCCTTGTGAGAAGTTTTTGCAATCAAAAATTTCCTGTTGCTATAACAATTCAAAACGAAAATGTGTATAAATCTCCAGTTTCCCGGGAATATATTTGCTTACTTTATTGAATGTCAAATTGTCACGAAAAAATGCAACAGCCACAAACTACACAAATTTTATTTATTTTCTGAAATTTTCAGGTACAGATTTATAATGTGTTCCACACAAAGTCGTTACCTGGAGTATGTTCCAATTGAGTGGAAGTTAACAATATTTTCAAGGACGGTGATTTGTTGGACCAAAGAACAGTACAAAGTTTTATGTTGTAGTAAAGTCAAATTTACGGCCCAACACTAACAAAGATTACAATGTAAACTCTTATGAAAGTTTCGGGTGATAAGACCACTAGAAGGGGTTAGTTGAGTGATAATTATAAAATTCTTATACAGTGTGTGAAAGCCAAGCGGCGTGAATTCATTATTTCGGCTACTGTACCTATTTATAAAAAATCCCGAAGAACGTCAAATATTATAAATTGACATTTTCCAAGTTCCAGTCAATACGGCATGGTCTCAGCAGGTTGGAGCACCACCACATTACTAACGCAATGTCTTGAAGAACATCGACTCTAAATTTCCCAATCAGTGGATAGAGAGGCAAGGATCGATACAATGGCCAGCGCGATCATCTGATCTTACATCATGCAGGTTTTGCCAAGAGGATGAGTAAACTTCAGTAGACATACTGTTTCACTGGGAAAGTCTGACCATAGGCTCAGGTTTTCAATTTTGGGGGAGGAAAAACCACAACCCTCCCAGTATATGGAGGATCTGATGTTCGCGATTCAAAGTTTAGTAATAACAACGGCATAAACAAGGAGCTCTAGAATAATGGGAGAACACACAATGGAGTTGCAAAGGTCTAAGTGGGGAGGCTTCTAAAAGTTATAAACCTTATATTTATGTTATCTTATCTTACATGACTAGCGCTCTATACAAAACTAAATTTTTCAATTAAAATGACTTGGGATAGCGAATTACGCCTGCGATTGATTCAATTACGCCAGATATGTTGAATAATGTTAAAAAACAGTTTCATTTGAGATTAGGATGTTGCCAAGACGTTTGCGGTGAACATCCAGAACATCTACATCTATTATCTCGAGACAGGAATTAAACTTCCTACCTAGGTTTGTATACCATTTTATTCTCAACGATCATATCTCAAACAAAATTAATAAATATTTGTTTCATTCAGAACACACCTAAAATATTCCATTCGACAACTGTCACCAATATAAATAAAAGTCAGATAAAATCGGATAATAAGTTCGCGGATAATAAATTAAGAAAAATGTCCTCCGATTAAGAATTGATGGATTGTACCCTCCAGAAATAGGTATTATAATATTTTTCCCACTACTAGCTGTGAAGTGGACAATTATTGCTTCTTCTAGCCAAATGAGATGTTGAATTTCTCTATTAGTGGTTAATAATTTCCTATTATCAACCTAGGTCAATAATGGACAAACTCAAATATTTTGGGAATTCAGGGATAGTAGTTCAACAAAAATTTGTGCAACATAATTTTGTATAATAATAATAATAATAATGTTTATTCAAGGAATATAATACAATATAATAAATGATTTAAAATGAAATAGTTAAGAATACATGAATAAACATAAAATCACTGAAGCGCCAAAGACGCTTGTACGTGATATTTTCACATAATTAAAAATACATTTATAAAATATCATAGAATATAAAAAAATGTCTTTAACATATTTTCTGCTTGAAATTGACTGTCGAGATAAAATTATTTGAAAATCTCATCAGTATAAAATACGCGCTCGACCAAAAATGACTAATGACATAACAAGTACATTAATAATATATAGAAAACTGACAGTGTACTTGTCAGTAAGACGGCGGTGTAAACGTTTCTCGTGGTGCGTTTGTAAATTAATTTCAATTTTTGTCTTAAATTTGACAGTAGTGGAGAAAATTGTATATACACCATGGCGGTGAAGACAATTATAAGCCTCGCACCTTATTCCGCTTGGGGCAAAGCCAATCGCGAAATAATTTTGTTGGTCGGTAAATAATAATATTCTTCACAACCTTGGTGCATAATATACTATTTCCACTACTAGCTATGAAGTTGACAATTATTATTGCGTATCCTAGGAAGTTGAATTTCTCTATTAGTGGTCAATAATGTTTCTATTGTTAACCTTGGTCGATAATGGACAAATTTGAATGTTTTGCGAATCCAGGAATAGTAGCGTAACAAAAACGTGTGCAACATATTTTCAGGAGATTGTCTCTCTCGCTTTTTGAAAATACCTCACCAAATAAAATTATTTGAATGTAAATGCTATTAGTTTGAAATTCGCGCCCCACAAAAATGACTGATGACTTAAGGATTGCGTTCATAATCTATGGGTGAGGCGTGAAGCAAAATTGACAGTGTACTTGTCAGTCAGACGACGAGGTGAAGGCCTAGGGAGAAATCAGCTCGAACGATTAGGGCGCCCTACCGATTTGTAGGTCAACACAGTCAAATTCAAACTTTGACACTGAAATATGTTTATTCCAAGTTGATTGCAGAAAAATATGTATCGAGGAATGTCTTTTGACCAGTGGAATTTTAAAATCCTCTGTTGATGGAAACTGGTAGTTAACCTCAACCAAAAAAATACCGATGCCTTAACAGGGTAATAGTTTGCAAACATAACAATTACAAAGGTTGTTAGAAAATAAGTTTTACTAGTGGAAAGGTCAATCTGCATCAGACTACTTGATTTCTTTCTAAAATACTAGCATAAGATTCCAAGACTTAAGTGGTCACTTTAGTCTCACATGCTGAAAACTAAAGTGTAACTTCTAGACCCAAGCGATATAAATTGACAGTTGAAATCCCAAGTGATTTAAAGTACTATTGAAAACTAACCATAGTAGTATTATGTTCACATTATTGCAGTTAACCAAACTGAATACACGATTATCAATATCAGAAATAAATGTGCTAGTTGGACTAGAGCAGACAGGAGTGAATTATGGGTTAGAATTTCGATTTAAGGAATGAGATGAAGCGGTGATATCGGTCTATTTTTATGCCCAAAAATTGTATCTGCTATTGATTTTTTGTTGTTGATGGAGCTCTCAACGTACACTTAGGCAAATGTTGCACTTTTCGATTCACCGTGGCGCCTTAAAATATCCATAGTGACCCCAGCATTCGCTAAAAAGCACGCGGATGTTAGCCTAAAACAGTGGCCTGTATACAAGGACGCGTCCGGCAACTTCAAAATAGCAGCTATATTTTGGGGCAATTACCCAAATGGGTTTTTGCCGACAGGCTGTACAAATGATTTGTACTGTTGTTCATGTAGTTTTCTCGATTTTTGTGGTAATAGATCTTGAGTAATTGCTTCAGCAGCCCGATCTATGTTGAGTTTTTCACTTTCATTCATTCTCACTGATTTTCTTCACGTTCACAATGGCGCCGTTTTGACAGGGACCTTGTTTATCATTGCCACAGAAACAAAGAAAGATACTATTTTTATTGTGTCAGGGCTTCAAATGTTAGTAGTATCAATTTTTATTAAAATAATTGTATGTAGAATTACCGGAATTGTGAAAAATAGCGTCTCGAATAAAGTGACATCAATCCCTTAGGTGGATTGCTTCCCTTGGGCTCCGTTGCGCTCCACCATCAGGAATCAAACACCGCCCGCGGGATTAAATGGGTCGCTTCAGTCGCTTGGTATATGATATACTATTATTAATCAGGTCGTGATAACAAAGAAAACATTGTCACCACTAGAATCATAATCACTTCCGATCTTATCAGATATTTCGAATTATTTTCATCCACATTATTCAAAGGACGCTACATTTCAAACACAAACATTAAGCAATTTACTTCACCCTTGCAGGTATCACTGGGCATTCGAATCTCTGAATAATACATATTCATCCTCTCCATTAATTCACTCACTTCCATAAAAACGGTATTTATTTCTTCTAAATTTCCTATGTTTTATTTTTCCAAATGTAAAGTAAACACGTGCAGCCATTCCATTCGATACCAGCTCACTGTAAGAGTAATAAAAACTTAAAATAGCACATATTACATTTACCGTTAAAATGATCATTACAATCGTTCCTTTTGCCATAAAGTTCCAACTACCCAGATAAAACTGGACTGAAAAAATTGTACTAAAAGCGGAAACTGTGTCGATAGCACAAACTAGTTCCGTAAGGCCGGAACCATGAAATACACAAAATATGAGTGGTACCTAGATAAGTTTTATCGTTAATGTTACTTTATAGAGCCATAAACATTGACTTTTTAGGCTGCGGAAACAATGGAAGAGTGTGAGGTGAATGCAGAAATTTGAAACTTCTCAAGCAATTATGACAATAATTTTGAAATAGAAATCGAATTCAAGATAAATGACATAGAAACTTTGATAATGATGAAGTTCGCGCGCCTCTTAATGGCACAGTCGTTGATGTAATTTTCTACGTAATTAACCAGCATAGACATTTCCTTTTATTCACAGTTAGTGAAGGCTTCACTTTAATAAATCAACGTTTTGGAGGGCGGGACACTCCCCTAACCTAAACAACCACTTTTGGGCAAGGGAAGTATTCCCTGTGTAGCACCGTACAGAAGTGAAACATTTTTTAAAAATTGTGTTGAAAGATGAAAAATACTTTTTAGAACTAATTATTGATTTGAATTATCATATCAGTCACAAAACTGACACATTTAAATGAACACTTAGCTGATGTAAGACCTCTTAGAATTGCTGAAAACTAAATACATATCCTTTTTTTCCCGTCAAAATTGCATAAGTCTGTCTTATTCATCTCACGGATTTCATTGAAAGTTATGATTAAACGCAATAAAAGAAAACAAAAACTGTAAGTGTGTCTTTGTTGAATCGTATGACCCGGATGATGAGACTGCACTCGACTATAGTCATTTTATTATGAACCAAATCGTCAAAGAAATATTCAACATAGACGTTGAGTTATCAATTGAAAAAATCTCGTTAACAGATTAAATGCATGTTCTGTTTTTCACTCCATCACGTAAACAAGTTTAATGTGATTAAGGTACAAACTCGGCAAAAGCAACTCGTCAATATCGAACAACTTTAAAGATTGATTTTCTTGTTTTCATTTCGCTCTACTAATGGAGTGAAATTATGGCGTATATTTGCTCTATCGGCTGCAGGAAATTACACGCTATCGCGACTCACTGTCATATGCATATCTATCTATTCATCCACATTATATTATTGGGCTGAATATCAAGAGCAAATTGGGCTGGCTTAATTTTGTGTAAACTTGGGTGGGTTATATATGGGACATACAGAAATCTGTATATCTCAGAAAGAGATAATTTCATAACTTCAGTGGACATGAACAGTTCAAAAATTTATTCGCCTGCTTTACCGGAAAACCAAAAATAGGGCCTAGAATTTGGTTTAGCAGCTTAAAGGCGGAAAATTCTCAACGCTATGATTTTTGAAGTTTTTTTTATCAGTGTCGGTGTATTATATATTATATTTTTCCATTTTTTGTTTCATTTGTAAGGCAAAAAACAGTTGTGTCTCAAAAAATCAGCTGCGCTCATTATGCTTATTTCTGCACTTGCGAGAAAATAGATAGGTGTACTACAGGGTAATTTCAAATGACACCTACAAAGTTTGCATGTAGACACCTATCATGAAATTGGACAAAATTATATAAAGATTCAGGGGTCCAGCCTGCTCACTTTTCTAAGTTCGAGGTGTTCAAGTTATGAAAAATGGAATGTTTCGATTTGATAACATTAAAATGGATTAATAGATTGAAGTTATATTTGGCAGGTTGTTTTTAAATGTGAAAGGGCATATTTTGATGGACAGTCCAGTAAATGAAAGGACAAAGCTCCTGAAAAGTCCCTTAAGACTTCACTTTGGGATCTATTTGTAGGTGACGGCAGGTGTTTTTAAACGAGAAAAAACTTAACGTGATTAAGTGCACGGAAGGGGGCGAAATGGCCCCCTAAGCCCCGGAAAACGGGTTTCTCGCTAATATCTCTCTCAATATGCGAATAAGAGAACTTTTCTTCCGATAAAAAATGGAGATCGTCTTATTATCTGCTTATCATTTTTTTCGAAAATTCGATAGTTTTCGAGATAATGAGACCTAAAAGTCTTCTCATTTTAGTTGCTGATGCTCTGCCTGTAGAAATTCTGCTGTCTATGCAGGGGGCGGACGAATTGTTCCATAACTCGGCAAAAAATTGACATTTCCCGATGATTCCAAGTTCATTGCAATGGGAAGATTTTAAGACTATTTCATGAATTTGTTCATATATTTTTTTAAATAGTCTTTTATACAACTTTTTGCAATAATAGATCCTTAGGAGTTTACTCACATCTTTCAGCCGTTTTCGGAGTTCTGTACAATCTGTGGAACAAGCGCGATTCAAAAATTTATCATCCTACATATTGCAATGCACATCATTTTAAAGCTGAGTGTCTAGTTTTCGAATGTACATATTGATTTTTAATAAAATCCAATCATTTTCCAGAAATCAGGGAAATTTATCACACCGGTGAAAACTGGACTTTTTTTTGATAAATGAATAAACAAATCAATTTTCCATCAAAACGCAAGAAAGTTATTGAAAACAAATTTCTAGGATCATCCAAGACCTCCTAAGGTTCCATTACAAAAAAAAATAGGATAAAAGTTTTTTTTTTTGGAAAATATGGACAAATCAATGAAGTAGTCTCAAAATCTTGTGGAAAAAAACTTTGACCGCTTTTTAAATTATTTTTGTCAAGTACGAACGAGCTGCAAGTCACATGGTATGATAGTTACGAGTCTTCCCATTGTGATGAACATTGAATCATCGGAATATGTCAATTTTTTGCCGAATTATGGAACAATTTGTCCGCCCGCTTACAAGCTTATGCATAGACAGCAGAATTCCTACAGGCAGAGCAACATTAGCTGAAATGAGGAGACTTTTAGGACTCATTATCTCGATAACTATCCACTTTTCGAAAAAAATGATAGGAATCACTTTTGTAGATAATAAGATGACCTTCATTTTTTCAGTTTTTCCTCGCTTAAAGTGAAGACTCCAGCGACTTTTCAGGAGCTTTCGATATTTTCAGGTGTTCAGTTACTGGACTAGGAGCAGCATGTCTTAATTCTTGATGCATTTGGAAGAATATAACACTTTTACCTAACACTTTTACCTACGCAACTGGAATTTCAAGCTATTTCCATTTCATTTTGTATTCCTCAATAGTTTCCGCGTGAAAAACTCACAACCTTTACATATCCAAAAATGTGTAGTTATCAAGATATTCAATGTTCACATCAAGCTTGCAATATAACTTTTTAATAATGAAATGAAAAAAAAATTCCAAGTATTTTTTTTAACTACCAAACCACTAGATCTATTTGTAAATAAGTTATCCCATCGCTCTAGGATCTTCCTCTATCAATGTTAACGGTCGGTAATTTTACGACGTAGGTTTGGCTTATTTCACATTATATAACATTTTTTGTTGTCTTGAACATTATCATCTACTTATAAATTTGACAATTTGGATTCTCACATTGATCATTAACTTTACTTTTTTAAATACGTACCTGAACTTTTCAACTTTACAAATCACTTATTCAATTCTGTTAGCAGTCATCAGCAAGCTCCTAAAATAATATCTATGGATGGATATTTTATGGTGATGGTTTCCGTAACATCTACTGGAAGGTTGTGAAGAGAACTTTTAATTACTGTTTAACGAAGTCTTCATTTATAAATAATATCTTATTTCAGTTCAAATTGCTATGAGAGCTTTTCTCTATCTTTTGTTTCCTTTGAACCTTCACTTGAAGTGAGTATTTATTGGCGAATATAAATCACAAAAATATATTGAAAATCAAGACATTAATTATCTTCCACTTACTTCTAGAATTGACTGTATTTTCAGTTTATCATCATCGCACACTTTTTCTGTCAGTCGCTTACCTTAACTTTTGTTTGTTCAAATTTCAAGATTTTATGTATGAAAAGAAAAGGCAATAGACGGTTGCTCCAGTGCTTTCTCCTCTTCTTGTAAAATAACTGGTAGGAGTTAGTGGAAAAGCTGACTCAATAAAACTGTTATACCTTTTGTACCTCTTTATGGATTTTCAAATACTCAGTATCATTTGAAAGAAAATGCAATGCCCAATAAAATATCATATCTTCGTTTCATTCAAGTTATTTCTACGGTCGCTAGATGGTGACAATTAAATAATTCTTTTGTGTTTAACCATCCATGAGAATCTTCAAGTCGATGCAATATTTTTTTATCATTCACTTGAAAGAGGATGGAATTGGAAAAAAAATTTGAAAACTGAATCTCTATATTATATATTTTCCAGGCGAAGATACGAGAATAAATAGGTGTTAATGAAAATGGATTTTGACAATTGATTACGTAACAAAAACAGAAAAGAAAACTCTATAAGCCTAGTAAAGTGAATTTTCTCGATGCAGATATTTGATTTCTGCGTGGCAGAAGAGACAACAGCTCATCTTTCAGCTCTGGGAATACTGTCAATTGCGTTTTGTATTTGTTAAGTAAAATCTACTCCATTTGCAGGTATTGTCTAGAATGCTAAATCTTTAATTTGACACTATAGAGAAAAATCGAACACAGTGAGTGGCCACAGGAATATGGTACCCCTTTCTATCCCAATATACAATACTGTTGGTTGAAAAGTGAGCTGGACAGATATTCACATATTTTGCCGTACTGCTAAATGAGCATCTTCGAATAACATGATCAATTTAATTCAATAATCTTATGTACGGCTCGCCATTCAAATGTTTATAAAAAATGAAAGTACCTATAATTTCACCATCTGAAATCCCACACTACTTATACGTTATCTGACCAGCGGCCCTCAAAATCTTGGTGCATCCAGTATGATTATGATCAGACCAATAGTGTCTGATGTCTATTCACAGATCAATTACTGGAAAATGTAGCTTTATCTGACCACATCATATTTCATTAGAAATTTGGATTCTTATATAGATTTAGATCCTTGAGCCAATTACAATGATCTGTGCTATACATTTTATGAAATATATCTTTGTCTATCCACTACAGATCCAGTCCTCAATCATAATATGTAGCTCTTTCTGGATGAAGAAATACACCACCCGCATGAAACGACTTCTTTCCATAATAGAGTTAACCTAATATCCAGAAATTTCGTGATCTAGTTTTCTCACATTGATTAGTGGATCTGTAGCTATGTATCCTGAAATACCCATTTCATCTATTTCTGCATTGTTTCGTCAACGTCGTGCAGAATTTCTTGTGAAAAATCCGTTTGTTTTATGCGATAAGCCAAATATTTGGGAGCTCTCCTGCGAAAATGTGGTCTAAAGGTATATCTTAATGCATATTCTTTTGATGTAATCAAGATGTTCTTAAGACATACGAAACATAGTTTGAGCATATCGTAAGCTCCGCTAGTTGTGTAAGGCATTACGTATTTCCAAATTACTTACCGTTACAGGTTCAAAAATCCACTCTGCAATTATTTTATATATAAGTTCTCAACAATCGACCGTAAGGATGACTTTGATGAAACGATGTTATGATGTTTTATCGGCCACATTCAAATTATATTGTTCATCAAAATCCATGAATCCATGAAGCGGAACAAAAGGTATAACAGTTTTATCGGGTAAGCTTTTCCACTCACCTCTACCAGTTATTTTACAAGATAAAGGAGAAAGTACTGGAGCCTCAGCACGAATATTTGGATTTTGTGGTTATATAACGGTAAGGCGGGTTACCTCCCTTAATCAGATAGCTGGTAAAGCTAGCAAAGGACGCTGAACGTAATCTAGAGAACTGATAGTGGACCTATTTTGGGCCTTGGGAAATGGAAAATTTTGCACGGTTTTTCACACAACTTTCTCTGTACGGCACTAGTGTCAAATATTTATTTATATGTTGTATAATCTACAGAAACAAATGCCGTACAGTTTCAAATCACCTTTTTAGAGGGGAGAAAATAGGAGTTTTCAAAATTTTTCCTAGATTTTTCGAACGATTATTTTTGAACGTCATAGAGTCTGGGCCGATCTCCCATGATTCTACTATCAAATGTAACCAACGGCGTACAGTTTCATATCTCGGTTTCAGGGGGTAAAAATGAGAGTTTTCAAAAATTTTCCTAGATTTTCCTCACGATTATTTTTGAATGGCATATAGTCTCGACCAATCTCCTATGGTTCTACTATCAAATGTAACAAACGGTGTACAGTTTCATCACATTTTTAGGGGGTGGAAAATAAAATGTTCAGTTCTCCACTGCGCTTTTTTGCACATGAGAAAATGTACGCCATAGTGTTGGAACTGATGGTGGCATGATAAATTATCGTTCTGAACGGGTTTGCTCTGTTTCAAATCGCGACACTTTTTCCCCGTGGGCTCATAGTCTATTATAGTAAACGTGATCAAAGGAAATCAATAATCATTCAGTCAGTTTATTGGTAATAAATTACAACTATGAAACGGGTACTGTAATTTTCCACATCAACTCAACATTCTGCTTAGCCCAACAAACTAAACAGCTTGATTCTTCTACTGCCTTACAAAATTATTACTTTTTGTTCGAATCGCACATTTGTTACACTTATCGTCTAAGTGAAAGGAGTATTGCGAATCTTATTCAAAGAAATACAAAATTCTTACCCGTTCCTCTTCATCCGTTTTGGAATTCATGATTGATGGTTATGCTATTAGATTGAAAATCTTCTATATATTTATCCAACAATGGCCACCTCTGATCTGGTGAGAAGTTCCATCACCACCAATTCCTTTGGAATTGAAAGTGGTGAATACATTTGATAAGTTCCGAAGATTGACGAAGATTTCAGCTTAGAAGACCTCATTATTCAGTAACAATCCATCCCAGACTTTCCAAGTACATTGGCATAACTCAATATTTAGTATGGTGTACGCTATTATAATATTATAATAATATTTTTATTATGCTTTGTATTCTTAGTGTATTATGGTCAGTATTTTTTATATTCTGTTGTGAATTTTTTTTATCAAATTCTCAATAATGTTACGCGAGCTGCTGCATTAATGTGCTCAATTAGTGCCCCCCAGTGAAATTCCCATATGATACGACTATGGCTCCTCCGCCGTATTTTCAAGAATGATCTAGAAAACGTAACATCTAGAAAAACCCAGCGCATCCACCAAAACTTCGAGTTCCAGAGTTTACTAGAACTACATACGTGCGAGTATAAATAGGCGACGACCATCGCAGCGGAGTCAGTTAGTCAGTTAGTGTCGATACTGAAAGAAAGCAATCGCGCCTCTATAAAGTGTTTATTAAGTGACTCTCTTATAAATTATAGTTAGTGTGTTATATAAATTATTAAATAAGGACTGTATTTGAATATAAATCTGTACATATAAATTAATTGTAAATATAAATTAAAATAAACGTTACAATAATATGGCTTTGTCAATAAAGTTGTGAAATTTTTCATTACGATAAAGATTATCTCTCTCTCTTCCTCTCTATATCTGCTCTTGGTATTTAAAGTAGTTCTCCATAACGATTAAATTATCACATAAATCATCAGTATTAACAGCCTAGTGCACAAGAGGTTGAACCAACAAGTTGAGCTTTATGAGAGGTTGCGTTAATGCCAATGCCAGTGGTGTGACATAAATAGCTTTAATCTAAATTCACCGGATTGTCCAATAAATCATAGCTGAACCTGACATTATCACAGACAATAAATTGATATCAAATCATTATTATGTTGAAATGAGTGGATCAGTAGAGGGCATATGCAATTATTATCAAATAAAGAAAAAACGTGAAATCAACTATCTTCATGTCAGCCGGTTATAAGCAGCAAAGGTGAATTTCAGAGAAATTGTAACATTTCCAATACGGTGAAAGATTTGGGAAGCATGTTTATGTTGCAATAGAAAAAAGTCGTTGGCGATATGATGGGGATATTATTTTTCCTAAGATTCTTTTTGATATATGGACATAACTTCGCCAGAATTTGATTAATTTGTATATGTATGGAACATCTAACACATTCTAGTCTTTGGGTTTTAACAAGTAACTGCTGATGGGAAAATATAGAGAAGTTATAGTGTTGACTCGAAAATTTCTGTTTTTTTTGGGAATTAAGTCCCTGATAAAGATAATAATTTTCAAGACTCATTACTACTGATACCAGAAGCAAGGAGAAGGGCCTCCGGGAAAAAGGGACACAACAGACCCAAAATCCTTCAGACCAATATGTCTAACATTTTTGTGTAAGACGTTGGAAAAAGCTGTTGACAATTATATTAAAATGGAGAACCTAGAGAGGACAGGCAGATTTCCGGAGACTGCACTGGTACAACTATGGAACAAAAACGAAAAGCAGATAATATACAAAATAAAAGTGGCTTCAAATCTGTACAGGAATCTGACAGGGCGAAATTGGGGTGTAACCCAAAAATCCTGAGCTGGATGTACACTGCGCCATAGTGAGATTATTGATCAATTATGGAACCATTGCGTGGAGTAGTGGGACTAGCCTATTGACGACGGAAGAAACAAGTTAACAGACTATGAGATATTTTCTAGTGGACATTTGAATTGACAAAAAAAAATTGGGTGAAAAAAATCAATGAAATTTTTCATGAAAAATTGAATTCTTTTTCCTTTGCAAAATGTGAATATTTTGAAAACCTCTAATTTCTCATAATTTGCGAAAATTATGGCTATTCATTGCAATAGGGAGATTCTACAATCTCATGTTTTTTTGAGAGGATCATGAGAAACCAAAAAAGTAAAAGTATATTGTCAAACTAAATCACTAGTTTAATATAAAAAACTACTAATCACTAATAATTACTTCCTATGTTATTGAGGAGATTATTTATATATATAATATCACATATATCTTCATATACTGATGGTTTACGGCTCTGACTTGGTGAAGAGAGAAATTTGAGATATGGGATCGAATCCTCGTCTGGGTGAACATTTTCATTCAATAAATTGAGTCATTTGTATATAGGAATGATCTTCAATATTTTTGTGCATGTGACTTTTTCATTATTCACCGGAGAATGATGTACATGATTATACTTGAAGAAGCACACGTGAAATGTAAATATTATCAAATAGTCGTGGACAAAAAATTTGATTTTCAATTTTTTTTCAAAGATTTAAAGTTATGTTGATAGATAGTTTATTTCCTTTTGAAATCTTTAAAATTTTATGGAAATGGTGAGAACAATATATAAACCTGTTTACAATGTTAAAATGAATATAAGTTATTCATTCATAATAAAGGCTCTGAGTTTTAGAACATTCCAAATATAGCTAGCAATTGCTTTAGCTGAATTTATTGTGATATTATTCAGTGAATCAGCTGTAGCATTGATATAGGCTAGGTAATTTAAGGTGGATTGTTTCATACTACAATATATTGGACAATCAAAGAGTATGTGCTCAATCGTTTCTAACTCTTTCTGGTTAAAAGTTGTGCAGATTTCATTAGGGTTTATCTGATAGGTACAGCCTTTGTATGTAAACTTTAAGGAGGATGTATTACATAACCGAAGTTGCGCGATAGTTCTTGTAATTTGGATGGGCATTTTTAGGCACAGATATATTTGTCGTGACGCAGATATTGTTAAATGCTTATATATGGGAAGAAAGGATGACTGTTGGCAGAGAAATATCTAATTCTAGAAGTTTATTTTTATTTATGTTGGCATTGTTTAATGTGGAAGCTTCAAGTTTTAGTATGACCTACAACTTCTCTGTAGTGAATCGACAAAAAAATTTATTTTTCTGAAAGTCCCAATAAAAGCCAATTCTTCTCCCGAAGACTCCTCAGCTGAACCTTCCGGCTGTTCTTATTATTATTTCCCAATATCATTTACCGTATTCACGTCTTGAAATCTGATTTTGTACGGGGCTTTATCTATATCAATTATATGTAACTAAACTCCTGATACATAATCATTGTTACCAAAAAATTACGCGAAATCACTAAAAAAACATTCCTCATACGATTAAACGATATTATATCCCATAAAATATGGACAAAGCTTCGTAAACTGACGTCTACACAATTTTATCAATTTTCGCTTTGGAACGAAATATTTTAAAATTTATTTCGAATAAAAATTCCACCTATGCGCATACTCTTATGTATATTATGTACGACGGACGTGTTGAAACGTTGCCAAAATAAAATATAAATACGACTAGACTTCAATTTAACTGCATTCACATACGGGAATTTGACTGAGGTTTGAATCGTGTTGGATTGCAGAATTGAATTCGAAGTGTGAAGTATACCACTATGTTGAGAAAAGAAAACTTCAAATTTCGCTGGAAACATACATTGAATTTCTGCGCGACTTTTTGCTGTACATATGTTTGTGACATACAGTGTGGAAACCACTTATGGAATAAAATTCTTTCTTCACGACTAAATAATAACGCACTCATTATTTTTACATATTTATCTGCATAATGATATAAATTCTCCACACCAGTGAATAATAAAAAGAATTCACTCTCGTTAGCCAATCACATTCTATTATTATCAGAATTCACGCTAAAATTAATAAATCAAATCGTCTCTTTAAAACGTCAAATACCTAAGAACGCAAATCGCTTTTGACAGCGCGCCGTTTGAAACGTAGAAATAATTATAAAATCATAATTTCACGTATTATAAGAGAAAAAAATGGACAACAGTAGCGATAGTAAATATGTACGCCTCCCTGAATTAATTTAATTTATAAATGTGAGGGTTCCGATTAAAAATATGAGTTACGTATATATATTTACTCTTCACATTTTTATAAATATGCTCTATAGCAGAGGTTCCCATACTTTTTTTTCTCATAGACCACTTTAAACATTTTGCTGGATCTGGTGGACCCCCTGCAGCTATTACATTCACTAACTTACTTCCAAAACCCGAAAAAAGTATATGTCTATGTAAATCTGTGTTGTGGCTATTTTTCAATCAACTATGAGTTGGAAGTTTTCGAAAAAAAGGTGAGAATTTATATTGCTTTGATTATGCTGTGAGTATTGTCATTTAAGCTAAGTTTCAAGGCCAGTCTAAAAAGCGTCTTCATCCAACAGTTGGATTCCTACTTTACTTTTTTGTATTCTAAGATTGACTCACAGTACAAGAAACCAATAAGCTCCCACTTCGGAGTGGTAAAAAGTAAGAATAAATATTTTCTTGTTTTGTAGCTATTTATTCAAACACAAAAATTACTACACTTTTAAATATGTTGTTATAACAGTCTTAGTAGAATCAAAATTTAACATCAAAACTAATAATGATTATTAGTTTTGATGTTAACTTTTATCTCAGATTACCATTGTAATCTGAGATAAAAGTTATAATTTTAATGGGAGGGATGTACTTGGTGAATTGACAGCAAATTATTAATATTTGCCTTGAGTTTAGTTAAGTATAACCGTAAATCTCCTCGCTCTGTAATATTTAATCTGCTCCGTTTTTTTTGTCAACAAGTTTGTTACGGCGTATTTAATGCATTGCTTCTTATTTTGTTAACTGCATTAATCACAAATTGAAGCGATTGGTGCAATCTATCACTCAATTTTTTCGCTACTAGATGTTGTCGGTGGATGACACAGTGAATTGCAATTACCTCTGGTATAATCCTTTTAAGATGACTTATAAACCCACGATATCGCCCGACCATGGCAGGAGCTCCATCTGTTGCCACCGAAATAATGTTTGTGAATGCAATTGATTTTTCCGTAAAAAAATCATTCAGAACATTAGAAATTGATTCACCTTAACTGTCAGTCTTCAAAGTTTTCGCGAATAGTAACTCTTCAAACATTTGTTCGCCTTTGATAAATCGAACATATGCCAATAATAATGCTTCATTGCCAGGTAAAGTTGACTCGTCCAGTTGGATAGAAAAATGAGTTGTTTGCAGATAATAACACAAGAAACTTTCAACATCAGAGCTCATTTCATCAATACGTCTTTGTACAGTGTTGTTACTCAAAGGAATTCTTTTAAGTATGTCAAATGAAGATTTGTGCAGGACAGTTT
>CAJUYH010005601.1:0-22703 GCA_910591685.1 Galerucella tenella | reverse complement strand
TAATTGGTCGGAATGCTTTTGGTAAGGTGTAGTCCATCCTACCTGGTATGGTATGGGGGTGTCCTATACCTAGGTATTATACGTTTCGTGCAATTTACAATTTTTTTTAAATTTTACGCTAAATTGGTTTTAAAACATCTGCAATTCTCTCTAAATTTCAAACTAATGATCTTGGCATAGTTGTAAGAAAATAAATAGATCAAGTTATGAGCCTTCAGAAAATATAGGGTTTTGCTATCCTATACCTAGTGGTTAAAAAGATATAGCCACTCTCACAGAAAAATCACTATCCACTTGAAGACATGTTATGAAATAACAAAAAACAAAAAAATTTCACACAATACGAGTGTTATGTTGAAGATTGGCTTAATTATTATCATTTAGAACACTAAAATAGGTACAACATGAATAAAAACGGAACTAACAACTAAAAGTAATGAACTCTTTGTTTTTTGTTATTTCATAAAATGTCTAAGTGGATACTGATTTTTCTGAGAGTGGCTATATTTTTTTAACCACTTGGTATAGGATAGCAAAACCCTATAAATTCTCTGGAGGCTCAAAACGTAATCTATTTAGTTCCTTACAACAATTATGCCAATATCATTAGTTTGAAATTTGAGAGAGAATTGCAGATGTTTTAAAATCGATTTAGCATACAATTTAAGAAAATTGTAAATTGCAGGAAAAGTATAATACCTAGGTTTAGCTCATACCATTCGAAAGACGACATTTTTTTGATTATGTTGAAGTATTAAAATACAGACATAAGCCTAATACTGCTTATTGAATGATCTAATTATGGAACCGAAAATTTTAAACACCCTGTAAAGAGATATTTAGTACTCAATCGTGGAATACATTCAACGAATGTCCAACTATTATGATGTGAGAGAAAATTTGCTAAAATTTGTTATATCATTGAGTTATTATTTTTTTCCGAAATGTTCACATTTTTAAAAAAGTCAGCATAACTCGGAACCCTCTGTATTTAGGTATAGGGAACCATTATGAAGAGGTATTATATTTTTTAGGGGCAATCAGAAAATGCAATAAAATATAGCCACACTTTAATGGAACACCCTGTATGTTTCAAAATATTTTCAAATATAGTTCAAGTTGGAGTAAAATTTTTGGTATAAAAAGGTTTTCCGAAAAATGTATATTTTCTGCGATATTTGTCCGGTCCCTGAGTTTTGCCGAGCTCTGTATTTACATATTTACCAAACCGGTATAAGAAATATACAAGGTTCACTCATGACGATGTAAATGTAATTTATGAAACCTGCCGAATAATATAATGAATATAATGATATATTTCTGTAGAACAATTTTTAATTTTGCAATTTTATTTGAGAAAAAATTCATCTTCGATATTTAAGACATCCATTTTGAAACTATGCACTAGCGTAAACATAAAACAAATTTTCAGTTGAAATTTTCCAACAAATTAAAAGTTTTCATAACAAATACAACATATTTTCAAATAAAATAATCCAAAATTACCTTATAAACCTTTTAAATCGAATATTCACTTACACTCTGATTCACCACACTAAATACAATGAATGTTATTCTTCGCTTTTTGTTATCAATTGGTAAGACAGTTTTTACAGAGTTAAAAAAAACACTGGTTCGGTGTGCAGTGTATTCTATTCGAGAAGAATTGTTATACCTAATATACGTAGTCGATCGATAAATAATTTTAATTTTATACAGAGTCGGCTACATTACATTTCAATTTAGGACTTAAATAATATACAGAGTGGGTTTTAAATATGAAACGACTTACAGGATTTTGATTGATTTTGATTTGTCAGAGTTTTATGATGTTATGTTGGTATTAACTTTCTTTTTTAAAGCTGGTTTTTTGGGTGTTACAGTTTTTGTAAATCGTACAGTAATAATTTTCTACAGCATTTTTATGTCGCTGGGTCCTTCCCATTTCCAGTCTTCTTAAGGGCTACTATTATTCTTTAGTCCAGTTATTTAAGGAATTTTAAACTCCATTCTGCAAAAAGAGTCCTAGTGAGCTGGATTTTTGTATACACCTTCATTGCGGTGTTGTTATCTAGATGTGAAAAATTGACATCGATATGCCGGCTAATGAAGTTATGAAGGTTTCTCGCAAATATCTCGCGACCTATTGCTCGGAGGTCAATAGCAGTCAGTATAAAAATTATTCCTAGTGAAATTATCAAAGGTAATACCACGAGTGCTTCAAATTTTATCGATAAATTTTCCTTTTCCACGAAAACTTGTTTATTTGGCAAAAATGTGAAAACAAACCGATTGATAAAATCACGAGTCCGTTAGGACGAGGGATTTTATCTAAATTCGGTTGGTTTGAATGTTTTTGCCTCAAATAAACAAGTTTGAGTGATGGAAATAAAAAATTATGTGATAAGATTTGAAGAGCGAGTTGTATTTGGGAATATTATTTTTTTCAACAATTTAAAATTTTGTAATTAATGTTCAATATTATCTTGGGTGATAGCACTGAATCGGTTTATGTTCACTTTTCAATAAACTTCGAAGCACTTTTAGTTGTTAATAATGACAAATTCAAAGTTCAATTTTGACATTTCAATGTAAACAAGGTATTATCGATGAAGAAGCAGTTTTATCAGTATAATACCGAATGATTGGCTAGAATAATGTATTGCTATTGGTTAAAACCACCAAAATGTCAGATTTTGACAAGTGAATAAAATAATCAACAGTAAAAACACAAGAGCTTTTTTTTATCGGATAAATTTACGAAACAGTTTTCCAATCACTAATTTTACGAGAAACACTGACATAATAAAATCGCGACACCGAAGGTGGAGCGATTTTATCTAATGTCAGTTTTTCGAGCAAATTTGGTGATTAGCAAAACTTTGAGTTAAAGAGAAATTTATCTGATAAAAGAAAAGCTCGAGTGTTTTTTGGCAAGATGAAATAACGACAGAATATTGAAATTATAAGTAACCAAACTTGCGACTCATTGTCATTGTGTAAAAGTGACGTCCGCTTACTAGATACCTATTGAGGAAGAGGAGTTTTTATCGCGATAAAAAAGGATGCACCTTTTTTATCGATGTCAAAGTGACAATAACATTTCCAGGTATATGACATTTTAACATTGGAGTTAATTTATCTACAAAAAATGTCTCCTGCATTTTTTTGTAAAATCAATCGTTTTTGTGTGCTACAGTCGAAAAAATTGACCTTTACCCTGACGTCACTAACAATGAACAGTAGTAAACACAAACTTTATGTACCTCATCCTTTTCTACTGACAGTAAAAACACATCATACAATATACGTACACTTGTCTTTCAAGCAATGACATACGTTCTTATGTAACTCTAATTATTACTTCCAAATGTTGAAAAGAGATAGCACCAAAAACGATTAATCGGTTGTATTCATAAGAATTTATTTTGACCTCTTATGACAACTGTCATTATTTTAATACATCGAGTTTTGTTCAAATCGTTTCATCATTTGCATTCAGATAAATTCTATAAAATCGGTTTTTTTCAAGACCTCTAATTTATTATTTTTATTCCACGATAAGTACAGAATTTTCTGTTTCGCATTTAATGAATATTTTCAACTTAACCTCACTTCTTAGACGGTGGCTGAACAAGATAAACAAGCAGTCAACGTATTTAGGCACACGACAAAGTAATTGTAGCCATTTCTGACTCATTGATTGATTCCGCGAGGTTAGTAGGTATGACGTCAGGGCAAAGGTCAATTTTTTCTACTGTACCAATAACGACTTTATTACCATCAGTACCCGATGATCTACTGAACATGATCTCAAGCAATTAACGCGCTCCGCTTCGCGTCGCGCGTTAGCTTTTGCTTTCGAACAATAATTCCTCACTTTTCGCTCTTAATACATAAATAACTATTTTGTGGATAATTTTACTAGGAATAGTTTTTATAATGACTGCTATTGACCTTCGAGCAATATAGGTCGCGAGATATTTGCGAGAAACTTATTTTCGTGACTTTTTGACCTTCATAACTTTTTTAGCCGGCACGATATCGATGTCGATTTTTCACAACTTCATCACAACACCGTAATAAAGGTGTATACAAAAATCCAGCTCACTAGGAACTTTTCCTATTTCCATTCATAAGATTGAACGTACAATTTTCTAATAGACTTTCCCTGTTTTTCTTCCTTTATTCAAGATAAATCTCATAATTCCTTCATATTTCTTTGACAAATCGTCCTGTATGAATATATTTTTCAATTAAACCTCAAGATATTAGAACAACATTGCCACTGCCAATATCTACTTCATGCTTTTTGTAAACAATATTGTCACTACAAGCACATAACCTCTTACCGAAACAGTTCAAACAAATTAATCTCAGAGAAAGATGGAAACCTTCCTCGGAGCACCTAATTCAATGCATCACACAGGCTTTAAACAAACACTCTGTCCCTTTACGCGAATGTCTTTCCATAATGCATGTTTCGGGTTTTTCCTTTTCCTTTCTCACTGAAATAGAGTTCCATTGCAAACTGAATGGAACCTAGAAATCGTGGAAGGAATAAGAACATAAAGAATCTTCCCATTAGTAGTGCAAGTGTTTAGCTTTCAAGTGCAAGAAGGAACAGACGTGAGTTGAGCTCAAATGACGGTAATCCGATTCAGAGCCACAACCTTCGATTGGTCCATAACTCATTTGTATCGAAATTGTTTCAGAAGTGTTGATTAACTTTTGTTATTGGGCGGGGTAGAATTCAATGAGACCTCTGGCGGAAAAAATTGTAACTGTCGCAACGAGTGAAATAATTCGTTTTGCATCGTTTTTGTATTATATGCAAGTCAAGGTAATTACCGTAAATTCGTACTTTATTTGTTTGATTTTGTGTTTAAAACTGTGTTTTTCTATTTAACTCAACTGAGGTAATATTCTTATATAATCAGAGATATTATGGAAGAGGTTATGTTATTCTATTTTTTGTTTTCATTGCAGATCAAAGAGAAAATAAGTCGGTATTAAAGATTTAAAGTACTACTCAACACAAACTTACCTTCCCTGCAACTTTTGTAGATATGACTATATCAAAAATAAAATAAAAACACGAAATCAGACCTAAAACTGAACAGTTAATTCAACGCTTGTTGTACATTTCACAAATATCAACCATACCTATTACTCCAAAAATAAAAAATATTAGGAGTCAAAATTAAGTTTAACAACACGAAATACTAAAGCACAATGAAGAAAAAGCGAAAGTTTCACATAACACACACTGAAAATAACTAAAACAGCAAAATAAAACCATTTAAATATCAAAGGGCTTATACGGCAGCTGATTTGTTTTACTCGTTGCTAAAATGACATTGACATTTCAGAGCGCCATCTATCGAATTCTACTTTTCCCAATTCTTTCTTAAAAGATATGACGGAGTGGCCTAATTTCGTACATCGAGTACGATATTTCGGGACAAGTGGAAATGGATTGACATTTGAAATTTCACATCTGTTATTGAAGACGTACAGCAAAATTACTTAGGAAAATGCTTGCTGAAGTTGTGTTTCTTATTTCATTGGAACAATGTGAAGTTCAAATGCAGAGGCATGTTATTTTAAGCAGGGTTTGTTCAACAATAGAATGCATTTAGAGGACAAAACTTTCAGATATATTCCTTGTAATACAACTAGGAGTAGAAGCATGGAATTAATTATAAAATATTACATCCTCACTCAATAAAAAATATGGTCACCTTTAAGTGATTAGTGATTAATGATTATGATAAAAAGCTCTCTAAAAATATTTTCTCAAATTATTTCGTCCCAATTTTTCTGTTTATTCTTTCAAAATTCCAGTTATACGCTCCGAATGTTCAGCTACTTAGTAATCAAATTTCACTTTATCATGTAGATTTTCGAAAGGTCGATTCAGCACAAATATAAATCCAGTCTTTGTAAAATTATTTAGATGATTCCGTTGGAGTATTCGAATTTAATAACGTCTTTCATGATTGCAAAATTTATTTTCCAGTTTCCTCAACTAATGGAATAATGAGTTGTTATTAGATGTGGATAAGTGGAGGAAGAATTTCTCGTGGATAAATAAATTTGTATCCGTAAAAGCCACAGGATAAAGCACTCTAACGAACACTTTAAAGCACACTCACTACACTAACACTTTAAAGTGTTGATGTACTGAGTGTTTAGAGGCGAACCAAGAACCAAGAGATCAATGATTTATAATTATCAACCGACCAAAGTCAAATCTTACAAATGCTAAAAGAAAGTTGAAGCGATAGGCTCTTCGTAGTTCTCAGTGGGATTTGCTGCAATAGCTCCAACGAATTCATCTTTGAAAGTACACAGACAGAAGCGGCAAATATGTATTAAAAAACGAATACATTTTGCATTCTGCAAAGATGTGAGAAAAAAAAGGGACGAGGAGATCAGGTAGAAAAGAGCTTATATGCTATAATGCATCAAATACCCGAACTTCATGTCTACTCATCTGAAATATTTCATAATTTTTCTCATTTTCTGATCAAAGAGCTCTCTCTTAATATTGGAAAAACAAATCTAAAGCTGGGTTAAAAATTTCTAAAGAGACTGAAATATAAATATCTTGAAAATGAAGACGTTTATCGAAATTGTGTTACTGAATACTCTCTTCCAGCATTCCCACTCAAAATAAGTTTCTTGTCACTAATGTGTTATACAGGGTGGGGCAATCTTCTGACATCGGAGGATTACATCGTTGTGGTGATAGATAGAACTTTATAGTTTTGTGTGAGCTAATACAGTTACTGAGGGCACATTTTGAAAATACTTTCGATTCTACAGGGTGTTCCAAAACCACGTAGCAGCACAAACTTACATTTTTTTAAGTGGAACGTACTATATTTTGTTTGAGAATCGAAAAGATCTCACCGAGAGCGTTACAAAAATATAGCACTCTAATATATTATAAGGGAGTTTTACAAAGATATGGCCAATTATTAGAAAAAAAGACCTCCTCTTTAACACCCTGCAAAACAGTAAATTAAAATAAATCAACAGGTCTTTGTACTGAAATGTCATACACACATCATTGGCTGTGCTCAGTATCAATTACTTTTTTCATCTGTTGCTTCTTTAATACAGGGTGAAACAAAACGCAAATCAAGCAATATCTCAAAATTTTTTAATGAATCACCCTATAAGTCTTCTTACAATTTTTTAGTACAATTAATAAACTTTCAAACGATGTAGTACACTTAGGGCATTAGTTAATGGAAAATCGTAGATATTTTATGATAATGGTCAAAAATAAGTATTTTACATACACAAATTGAATGGTATTAAATTTTTACATGCAACATCTTGTGAATTTTAACATTTCTAAGGCATATATTTTAACCGTAATTTTGGATGCATCTACAATATCTAATCAATGAAATAAAATGTTTGCTACTATCAAAATAGTATCTACTAATAAATGTCAAAGAAATATTGCTGTATTCTTCGTTTGTGTTTAGGAAGTTGATTCAAACACAATAGTTAACTTGTGGTTCCAACAAGAAGAATCATCTGTATATCAGAAATTTTACCGACAAGTGGATAGGACGTGGTGGACCAATTTTGTGGCCTCCTCGATCTCCAGATCTCACACCGATGGATTTCTTTTCATAGGGATACATCAAGCAGCTTGTGTATCAAACGGAACCTACTACCAGAGAAGACGTGAAAGAAAGGATTCGTAACGCATTTTCCACAATAAATAATAGCTATGTTGGAAAGAGTAAGATCCTCGTTTTTGAAAAGAATTGTATGGAAGTAAATGTTCGCCATTTTGAACACATAGCATAAACTACTATACTTTTTATAGAATGTCAATGTTCATTTTTGTAAATGTGAGTGTTCTTATAATGTTGGTTTTCATAATTGTTAGTTTTTCAAAAATAGAAAAAGTTGGAAAATGAATTACAAGCTTGCATTTTACATAACTAAGATATACTGTTTGTGGTGACTTGAGTAATTATTTCGTAAAGACTACAAACTGCTTTTATATTTATTAGTACCTACTATAATGACATTAGCCTACTTACAGTGAACAAAAATATTTCTTCCAACATAATTCCTTCTTTCCTTCCTCTAATGGTAAGAGTAGAAGTCAAAGATATTTTAGATGCATCCAAAATTACGATTAGAACTTATGCCTTAGAAATGTTAAACTTCACAAGATGTTGCATGTAAAAATGTAATACCATTTAATTTGTGTATGTAAAATACTTGTTTTTGACCATTATCATAAAATATCTACGATTTTCCATTAACTAATGCCCTAAGTGTACTACATCGTTTGAAAGTTTATTAATTGTACTAACAAATTCTAAAAAGACTTATAGGGTGATTCATTAAAAATTTTTGAGATATTGCTTGATTTGCGTTTTGTTTCACCCTGTATTAAAGAGGCCACAGCTAAAAAAAAGTAGTTAATACCGAGTACAGCCAATGATGTGTGTATGACATTTGAATACAAAGACCTGTTGATTTATTTTAATTTACTGTTTTGCAGAGTGTTAAAGAGGAGTTCTTTTTTGCTAATAATTGGCCATATCTTTGTAAAACACCCTTATAATATATTAGAGTGCTATATTTTTGTAACGCTCTCGGTGAGATCTTTTCGATTTTTGAACAAAATATAGTACGTTCCATTTAAAAAAATGTAAGTTTGTGCTGCTACGTGGTTTTGGAACACCCTGTAGAATCGAAAGTATTTTCAAAATGTGCCCTCAGTAACTGCATTAGCTCACACGAAACTATAAAGTTCTATCTATCACCACAACGATGTAATCCTCCGATGTCAGAAGATTGCCCCACCCTGTATAACATCACAATAATGTCTCCGTGTATTTTTTTCCTTTCCGTTCTTTTTGTTATTCTGTTCCCATAGTTTGCCAGCAAAAAAAACTATATAAGAGAATCAACAAAATTGAATTTGTAAAACTGAATGTACTTTTCAACCTCACAACGATAAAATTTGTCTCATTACATATCTCTTCTTGTTTTCAAAGACACATTCACAAAACGCCATAGCGAGCAAACAAGTATTTGGTTTGCTTTCTTGGAGTTTTCACCTAATAATACACGCCACGTAGTTTTGTTTACCTTATACTGGGAAAAATATTACACGTGCAGCATCTGATACGTGATAGAAGCGAACATTTTCGAAAAAAATGATGTTCATACTTGAAAACCACCGAAAATCTCAAAATCATTGAAATTTGAATAATATGATTTAAATATACATAGCTGGTATTCAATTAAAGGGAAGCACACGAATATAGAATATAGAATTGAACTAGAATAGCTAGAATATTCGACTATTCGTTCTGCATTCAACGTTTGTTCTTTTTGTGGGTTAGAAAACCACAGATTATAAAGAGAACAGATACGAAAGCTTGACAGAAAACAGTAGGTAAATAGAGAGAGAGAGAGAGAGATGGGCGAACATACCCATTTAAATGCCCATCGTCTTATGTCGACTCCGTTCGGGCTGCTTCACGAAATTTGTCAACAGGGTTGTCGATTTGCATAATATTTCCTTCGATGTACGATCATAGGTCAAATATTTTATAAGCAAGTGTGATAGTTATACAGATACAAATATTCGATAATTACTTGTTTTAAATCAATTTTATTAACATTAAAAGAATTATACAATTAAAAAGATCATAATGTATAAAAATTATACCATAAATATATACTTTTTTCACAAACCACATCCTTGGCAACCATGCACAATAACGGTGTGGGCTAACCTAACCTAACATAATCAAAACGTCAAAACATGCTCGAAGTCACTTGTAATCTGTGCTCAAAATTCATAACGTCATTTTTGTTCGCTTCATTGTTTGAAGGTGTTCAATCGGCGATATTAATTGTGACTAATCGATTGTGCGGTGTGGTAATATTAACTATAAAAATATAGTGGTATAGATTATTATTGTTATGAAATGAATAAACATCACGGCGAAGTGTATTTTTTTTTTTTTTTTTGCTTAACGTGCCTCGACAGCGCTGGTCATTGGCACAGAAAAAAATAAATACAAATATTTACATAATTTTTACAAATATTTAAATTAGATTTTACAGTATAGATTGGTAGCTTTCAGGAACTGTAAGACTTTCTTGATTTCGGTAGGGCAGTGAAGCATTTCCTTGAGGTTGGGCCTAAGATCAAGTTGTTTGTATATAGCAGCAAATTGTTTGCAGTCCGTCAGTATGTGCTTAACGGTCACAATATCGTTACAGCTATGGCAAACGGGACGATTTCCTGAAGACATCAGATATCCGTGTGAGAGTTTGGTATGACTGATTCGGATTCTTCTGATTGTAGTAGCCTCTCTCCGGGTTAAGAAGTTCAGGGAGAGAGGAGAAGTGGATGGATGGATATCATGAAGTGCTGTCGTACTATTGCGCCACAGGTGTCGCCAAGAATCTTGTGTAGCGTTTTTGAAGTGGATCTTCAGGTCGGTTGCGAGTTGGACAAGGTGTGTTGAGTCGTTATTAGTGGTAGCATCTTTCGCGTGGCGGTCCGCAGTTTCGTTACCATCAATGCCGATGTGAGATGGAAGCCAGATGAGAGAGACTGTTATATTTTGAGCAACGAGAGTTTGATAGATGTCGTGTATATTCTGGACAATTGGGTGGTCAGTGAAGATTGACTTGATTGACTGAATGGAGGAAAGGGAGTCTATGCATATTGCAATATTTTTGTGGGGTAGGTGGATGCTTTTGAAAGCTTGAAAAATGCTTTGTAGCTCACCTGTGTGAACGCTACATACTATAGGTAGGGTGAAGGAGCTTATGAGTTCATGCTTCGTGGAAACTGCACAATCAACACCGGAGTCAGTTTTGGAAGCGTCTGTGTAGAGTATTAAATCATAAGGTTTTTTTTGTAGTAATTCTAGGAATGCTTTCTTTATAAGTGCAGTGGGAGATTCATGCTTATTATAAATGGTAAGTGAGGTATCGATTGTAGGGATATTTTTGGTCCAAGGTGGAGAAGAAGGTAGAGGGAGCGGGGAGGTCAGAGAAAGGTCGGTATCTTTGAGTAAAGGAGTGAGTATTTGGGGGATAGATTTTATAATTGTTCGAGGGTAAGTAGGGGGATTAGTCGTAGTGAAAAGCGAATGAACAGGATTGAGAGGATTGGAGGATACTGAGGCAGCATATGAGAGGAGTAGGGATTGGCGTCTTAGGGGTAGGGGTAGCTCATTAGCTTCAATGTGGAGACTATCAGCAGGGCTAGAGCGAAAGGCACCAAGGCAGAGACGAAGAGCGGTATTGTGTACAGAGTTCAGTGAATCAGTGACAGATTTGGTGGCAGACATGTAAATAAAGCAGCCATAATCAAGCATGGGCGGATGAGAGCTCTGTATACTCTTAATAATACGATTTCGTCGGAACCCCAGTGAAAGTGACTGAGGGTTTTAAGTATATTTAGTCTCTTTATACAGATGTCTTTGAGTTCATGGATATGGTGTTTCCAGTTAAGTCGGGAGTCGAAGGTTATTCCAAGAATTTTACATTGATTCGCAATGGGCAGGAGTATGTTATTGAAGAAAATGTGAGGTAAAGGAGAAGATGATCTTCTTGAAAACTTGATTATTTTGGATTTGTTTTGGGATAAGGATAATCCAAAGTGAGTAGATCTATCTTGTAGAAGGTTTACTGCGGTTTGCTTCGCGGTTTGCTTCGCGGCTGCTTCGCGAAATTTGTCAACAGGGTTGTCAATTTGCATGATATTTCCTTCAATTTACGATCATATGTCGAATATTTTATAAGCATTTTTTTAAGTGTGATAGTTATACAGATAGGAACAAATATTCGATAATCACTTGTTTCAAATCAATTTTATTAACATTAAAAGAATTATACAATTAAAAAGATTATCATGTATAAAAATCATACCATAAATATATACTTTTTTCACAAACCACATCCTTGGCAACCATGCACAATAACGGTGACGGCTAACCTAACCTAACATTATCAAAACGTCAAAACATGCTCAAAATCACTTGTAATCTGTGCTCAAAATTCATAACGCCATTTTTGTTGGCTTCATTGTTTGAAGGTGTTCAATCGGCGATATTAATGGTGTTATTTGACTAATCGATTGTACGTTGTGGTAATATTAACTATAAAAATATAGTGGTATAGATTATTATTCTTATAAAATAGATAAACAAAACGGCGGAGTGTATTGTTCATACAGAGACTGTCCAAATAAATTTTATTCGAAAAGAAAAATAAAGTTCTTTCGATTTCCAAGGGATGAGAGTATATAATTTAATATCCCGGCCTATGATAAAAGAAATTTTAAAGTTTTTGATATTAACTTTGGTGCTACAAATTATTATCAAATAGGTGCATAGGTGTATATTGTATTCCCTCTGATAATAAATAAATTAAGAATTATTTGTACTTCAAAATTTGGTTGATTTTTGTAATTATTTGTGTTATCTAAAAATGTATTTATTAATTAATCTCCCAAGAGTAATGACTATTCATAACAAATCATAGGAATGTACATATAGCGATTCAATAAATACATTGAATATATATTCGATTATGATTATTGTTTTAATTCATGGCGCAGTTTCAAAGATTTAGTGGAAACTCCCAAAAAAACTAGATCCGGCACTAGAAATTGTTATTGTCCCCGAGTCAACAGCGCAATTTGGTAAGAAATTCAAAAAATATTTTAAACTGGCAACATCGCGGCCATACCGAGTTAAAGGTCCAAGTTTATTGACGACGGAGCTGAAAATCGTTTGATGTTTTACCGGGATTCGTATCTGTTCTCTTTATAATCTGTGGTTCAGCATTAATCTTCAGGTGCTTTAGCTTCTCTTTTCTTATCCATAGAATATTGGGAAGTTCAGCTACTGTCACCACTACAAGCTACTATTAAAATTTCAATTGGGATTTTATTTGAAAAATCTTTTTTTGTTGAAGTATACCTGAGTTAAACTTGATTGATGTGAACTTCCCTAAATCTGTATCTTCCTTCAAGCATCATAATCTATAAAAAATTATAGTTACTCTTTCCAAACAAATTTTTGTATCTGAAAATACGGTGCATGTCCCAGCTGTTGAGCGCAAACTTCACAAGCTGCTGTTTAGTTTTCCTTCTGTGTTCGAGCCTGCATTCATG
Organism: Galerucella tenella; assembly: GCA_910591685.1. Taxonomy (NCBI): domain Eukaryota; kingdom Metazoa; phylum Arthropoda; class Insecta; order Coleoptera; family Chrysomelidae; genus Galerucella; species Galerucella tenella. The sequence continues at coordinate 9,508 of CAJUYH010005601.1, read as the reverse complement.
AATATACATACTTCATTTTTTAGTTCAATATAAGTTTCCACAATATATATTTGACGTTGAAGCATTTGTAAAATATTCCAGATAAAACAACATTCACAAAAATGATTTTAACGAATAAAATTTTTTCTACTAACGTGCGGAAAGTGAATCTTTTCCGCACTAAAAAGCGTGCGGAAAGAGTCACTTTTCCGCACTAGTGCGGAAAGTAAATTTATTGACATTTGAGGAATATACTGACATTTGAATATTCAAAATATGTATTTTGTATATCCAAGTTTACCAAATGACTGAAAAATTAAGAAATTTATTATAATGCTGCTATAATTTTTAATAAAAAAAAAACTTATTTTTCAATAATTTTTTGATGGCCCTGGTATAAGCCTCATCAAATGAATGTCAAATAATAATAATTAATTTGTTGATATGTATATAATGAGAAATGTTGATTTATGATTACTTTTGGGTTCTTTCCGCATGCTAGTAGAAAAAATAGTGTACCTAACATGCGCGATTGCTGCAATAGCGTGCGGAAAAGTATCACTTTCCGCACTAGTTAGGTAAACTACTATTTTCTCTCTTTTGTTTAAAAATTACAACCGCTGGCAATATTTTCCGCAGGTGAGAAAAATAGTGCTTCAACAATTGCCCCATCGGGGATACTTAACAGTGTGAACTGGTTTATAAATAAAAGCGTTTGATCAATGTCCTTAAATTGATGAGTTTGGATTTTTCTTGTATAAACTGATTAATAGACACCAGGCTTTAACATGCTTTGGGAATAAAAGGTATAAAAACTGCAAACCAATACGTAAAAACTGCAAACCAATACGGCGGCTGACAATAAATCGATGAGTGTTATAAATCTCGCAGGAAATATAAAAGAATGCAAAACCACTAATTATTCATTTTCAGTTACAGAAATACCTTCGATTTATTTTCAATTCCCGGAAACAAAACGTTGGAATTCATGGAATAAATTGTTATCTTTCAGTTGAAAATATGCTCTACAAACACTCAGTTTTTCACATATATTATTTGATCCCCATTCTAATTTCTAAACAGTGGCGGTGCTAGGGAAGGGATTTGTTATCGTGAAATTTAATTACGTGTTACTAGCAGACGATAAACATTATTTGACAAAAAAAGGAGAACGTGTCGCGGGACACACGGTAGGAACGTTAGTTCCTTTTAAGCAAAAATTATGTAATACATCTGACGTTATAGATAAACAATTTGCATATTCCTCGGTGGTCGAGTAGTAAGTAAACCAGACTCTCACGCGGTAGACCAGGGTTCGATTCCCGTGAATAAGTTTTTTTTATTGTTAATTTCATTTTTAAATAATTATTCTGCTTGGTATTAATAACGACAACAGGTAGACGTTTGAAATATTTAGCGGAATATTCATTATTATAGATAATGGTACGGTACCCTTCATGAGGGAGTCCGACTGGCAACATCTACTTATAACAGCATCGTATATTTCAAAAAGGAAGCCGTAGCATTATACAAATTGGATATTCAAGAACTGTACGTTTACCACAAAAAAATTAGTGGAAACAAAATTGAATTGTTAAATTTTCAATTTGAAGTTATATTACAGTTTATAAAAATTTTCATTTTCTAGATTTTTTCTTAAGTGGGTCGTAGAAAAAATATGCTGTTCGACTCGTGTGGATTGTCCATATCGCACTTGAACGATATCCAACTTCGTCCTCGTGCGATATGGCCATCATATCCACACTAGTTGCACAAACTACTATTTCTATCAAAATATGCCCTTTTACATTTAAAAACAACCTGCCATATGTCAAATCAATTTATCCATCCATTTTAAAGTTATCGAATTGAAACATTCAAGTTTTCAAAATTTTAGCACCCTGTATTTCGAAATGTAAATGTGCTAGACCCCTTAATCCTCATATCATTTTGTCCAATTTTGCGAGAGGAATCTACATGCAAACGTTGTAATTACCCTTAACGTTCTAGATGCTTATACCATTTTTTGCGCGATCGTATTGAAATCAATTCCGAATAAAATAATTTAAATTTCCTCGAAATGAACGAAATGTCAAAAGTGACATTTATACTTCTCGATCAGTTTAAAATATATTTTGCATTTTGGTGAAATTGTTTTTATGCTATTTATTACTTTTCGACGTTTGAGCGGTAAGTAAATCACTTACCGACGTGTTAAACTTAGAAACCAGTAAACACAACCTACCGTCCTGACAACCGATGCTGTAAATAAACAAAAAAGATCAATCGTGCAAAAAAAATATGGAAATAATAGTAAAAATTTATCCTAACAAATTCAAGTAGATCACCAGCGCTGTGAATACCAGCTTTGCATAGAATTTTAATATAGCAACGGTGGTTCAGTGGTAGAATGCTCGCCTTCCACGCGGGCGGCCTGGGTTCGATTCCCGGCCGAAGCATATGAATCGCTGCATCGTAAACGAGAGAGAGACTCAGGAGAGAGCACACGCACGCAAGCAAGGCACATAACGAAGCAATGTAACATAACGTAAAGTAACGTAACGGTCAGATCTTTTGAGTCGCGACCCCCGGTCGCTCAAACATAACCTGACGTAAATAACTAAAGTTCCAAAAAATAAAAATAAAAGACTCGACTGTCAAAGCTGTTGTTTCGTCTTTATTTGATCACTCTGTGCCTAAATACTACTAAACTGTACAATACTAAAACTAACTTTTCTTCCGTCTGATGGCAAGTTACGGCAGTGGCATGTACCCTCAGAAAATAATGGCCGCTATTATTCACTTTTATACAGTTTCAGAGCATATACATAGACATACACAATGGAAAGTTTATTCGCCATCTTTGATTAGAGAGTTTCGAACTAAACAATCACAATTTTTATGTTTGTTTTTATTACAGTTGTATAAATGGTTGAGAGGAACGAAAATCAATAACGGACCTTTTTCACTTCATCTTTATGTGTTTTTCTTAGCTAAAGACAGTTATTACTTTTTTACAACTTGGGAATGAGCTCCTGATAGAAAAAATACCTTCTCATTGCCTATAAACCACAGATCTAAATGAGACCAGCGTCCATTTTTTTTTTGTTCACAAAAAATATTTTATTCAGTTTCTAATTGTATTGGAAATAATGATTAAAAAATAATAAATTCATAAATTGTCTGAAACAAACTGCGAATAAAAGTAACTTTACAAAATGAACATTTATCAAAAACTTTTTGACACTCTGTGTGCTCCACAAAGTTTCCGAATCTAAGTTTAAATGAATTACTCAGCGTAGAAGGTATCACGTTATTTTACCATATATAAATCCTTAACAACATTCAAAGCTTCCTATTCGGCAAGTTAATGAGAAACATAGCACGTTACTAAGTAAACCAGAAACATGTAAAATTAATGGATGGCGCTGTGGTTATGTAAGCGAAATGTGAAAAACTTCAATTACCAACGGAAGTGGCGCGAATGAGGAATACATTTTTTAGAAATTTCCTTTATCAAAGGAGTCCAGCTTCTGTGATAAATTGACGTTATAAAATTAATAGGGATCGGTTTAACTCTATGCAGGTCAAAGGCCAACGTTTTAAATGCCAAGAAAACGTTTCAAAACATTTACCTAAAACAGTTGAATAAAATTATCCTGCTTACCAAGATACAGGGCGTTTTATTGTAACTGTTATTTAATGATATCCAACAATACAGTAAAAAATAAAATTTGTAAACATGCAGCACGAAATGAGTACGCTTGAAGCTGCAAAAAGTCAATATAGATATACTCCATTCCAAGATATCTCGATTATCCGATTACAATAGCAGAGTATTGTATCATACTAGATTCTTCGATTATTTTACAACTGAAATGAATGGCTGGTGATTTTATATTCAGGTTTAGTATCTTAATATTACCTACTATGGATAAATTTTATACGAAAACTTGAACTACATCAAATTGTATGGTTGAAATAATACCGTTCTTGGTGTGAGTCATCGATTGTTAATGTCTTTCTAGCACATTACGTAGGAAGAAACGGAAAAAAGGCAGGTCTGTGATTAATCCTAATCAAAATATCACAATAATGAACCGTTTAAATGTATTACAAACCTTAACCATAAACTTTTACTTACAAAAATTTGATTGGTTGATGTTTAGATTACGCTCAAGCTCAACCTATCAATCGAGAGTTTAAAATACTATGAAGGCGTTACTTTCGTAGCGGCAGTAAGTCTTACGTCTTTTTCTACTGTCACACTGACAGTTCTTGACAGGTCTGTACTTTGTTGTTTACGGTCAATTATTATTAATGAAAAGTTAATATTAATCTTATTGTTTTATTTATATGAATAATACAAAAATATGCATGAATACACGGAAAAACATCAGTATTTTGAAAGCTCCCAAGTATTTACAGTTAGAAAAAGAAGCTGGTAATTATTAATTGCATAGCCTTTTCGAATTTGGCTAAATACAATCCTGATGATCTTACTCATCAAATTTAAGGTTAGCTATTTGTCAAAATAGCAAATAAAATAAACGACATGCCGAAAACCCGGATATACGTCACAATCGATGACGCACACCAAGAAGGGTATTATTTTAACTATAGATTCCGAAACAAAGCTAGGGTGTCAATGTTTGGCAGACTTGGATTTTTAATGAAACAATTCTTTCATATTCAAAAAGTATCATGAAATTTTCGAAAAAAAACGCCTTTTTAACATAAAAACCACAAAATTAGGAAAATTGGTTTGAAATTTTGGGAGGGTGCTCTCAAACGACCAATATACTGGGAAAAAAATTTACAAAAGCCTAGTCTGGAGGTTTCCATTTTATGAATCATCAATATGAAAATTAGTAAATAGTATGTATTAAGTTACAAGTGCAATGTCAAAACCGTTACTTCAATCACGAGTTTCCTAAGACTCGAGTGGAGCGAAGCAGAACGAGTGCCTTATGAAACGAGTGACTAAAGATGTTTCTGCCTCTAGGTGCTAACTATACTTTTTCTACGTCCTCAGGAAAAAAGAACATAGTTTGATTATATTCACAATATGACAGACAATGACTGACGTCATTGAAAAATCGGATGACACAGAAATACAAAATGATCACGGAATAATAAATATTACAGAAGATACAATTATTGTGACGTTCAAGAACCAAAAATAAACGAGATGTAACAAGTGACGGTTTGAGAATGACAAACCCGTTGTTTAGATGCGGTTTCAGTGACGGAAGTAGGAAAAATATTTTATCTACGACCACCTTCGAAATTGGTCATTTACGAACCAAAAAAAATGTGTGAAATGATACAATATACATACGTTGAAAAGCGTGCGTAAATGAACAACGCTTTTTATATGGAACTTTCATTATAACACCCAAAAGCGTGTGTAAATGACCAACCCCTTTTAAATGAGGTTTTTTACTTTAACACTCTTTTTCAGCTACGTAATGATCGAATTGCCTTGAATTTAGTCGTTTGTTGTACAAACTTTTGTGCTGTGAGTAAATTTGATAGAAGTGTCAGACATTGTGAAAAATATCATCTGTTATATTTAAAATTTCAATTACACTTATTTTAAATGAAAGAACCTTGAGACGAATGCATTTTTTCGGATTGCACATCACTTAAAATTAGAATTCGTTGTGTATTTGTTTATGGAAAATTTATTTTCATGTTTTTTAACCCCTCCAGAGCACATTTTTTTTATTTTATCCTCATGTAGTCGTAGATAAAGTTTTGTGTTACACTTGTGCGTGAAGTACTTTTGCGCATTTGTTGCGAAAAAAGCCCTTGCTACGTTCGTGCCTTGCATTTTCGCGACTCGTGTGCAAAAGTATAACTTCACGCACTAGTATCATAAATAACTATTAAAATCCATTTTCCGAACAAAAAATCAAACGTGTAGCGCACATTTGAATATTTTCCGCCACTTTTCAAAAACCGCTGCTTCCCAACTTTAACATTCCATATCTCAAAAACTAATCATAGACTTGGATTGTGACCTGGATACTTTTGTTCAGGAAAACAAACCCTACAACATATCTGGAATTTATTCGTAATTAGAACGCACCGATAGATAATGATGAAATTTTGAGTGTGCTTGGTCAAAATTGTTTCGTGAAAGTATTTCGAATTTATCCGAGAACGTAGGTATCTGTTAGATGTTATTTGGTAAATTATTTTTACAATAGAATATGGAAAATTCACCCTTCAGTTATTTCGAAACTATGCGATTTGAAAATTCCAGAAATCGATTTATAAAGTAATATTAGGAAAAGATTGTCCAAAACTTAATTAAAAATATTTTGAGGGTATATACCAAAATTAAATTAAATGAAAACACCATCACAACAGTAATATAAAATTATTTGCGTGTATGTAATGGTTGTGGTTTTTATAATTTCATTAATTTCCTACTGAAAATTGATTTAATTCGATAGCGGAATTTTTGTTGACAAGCTCTTCTAAATCGTTCAAATAATTTTCAATTAAATGTAGATAAAAATTATATTACCATTTGGAAAACACACTCATATGGTTGAAATAATACCCTTCTTGGTGTGCGTCATCGATTGTTAATCTCCTTCTATCACATTACGTGGGGAAAAATGGAAAAAAAGGCAGCTCTGTGATTAATCGTTACAAAAATTTGATTGTTTGATGTTTAGATTACGCGCCAACGCAACCTATCAATCAGGAGCTCAAAATACTATGAAGGCGTTACTTTCGTAGCGGCAATGTGTCTTACGACTTTTTCTACTGACACACTGACATTCTTGTCAGGTGTGTACTTTGTTGCTTACGGTCAATTATTATTTATTTGAAATGAATATTAATCTTATTGTTATATATATTTAAATAATACAAAAATATGCCTAGATACACGAAAAAACATCAGCATTTTGAAAGTTCTGAAATATTTTCAGTTAGAAAAAGATGCTGGTAATTATTGATTTCATAGCCTTTTCGAATTTGGCTGAATACGATCCTGATGATCTTATTTATCAAATTTAAGGTTAATTATATGTCAAAATAGCAAATAAAATAAACGACATGCCGAAAACCCGGATATACGTCACAATCGATGACGCACACCAAGAAGGGTATTATTTCAACTTACTAATACAATACGCTCTACATTGTGTGAAACAGCTATTAGATTTTATTATTTCTAATTCCAGAATCTAAACTGAGATGTAGTCAGGAAGGAACGGTGGTGATACATTTCTAAACTACCTAATATTTTGTAATAACATTCACCTAATTGAAATATGAAAAGGAATTTTAATTAACCAAACTGTGCAAGTGTGCGCTATGATTTATAAGGGGCGTGAAATATCTTCTGCTCTTAAATTGGTAGAACGAAATTAGGGTTAAGAGAAATAAAATTGCTCGCATTAAAAAGCACTGATGTGAAAAATCTGCTATTTTATTACACCAAAGTTTACAGATTTTTCTTTTTTATTGGAAATATAATAGTTTTATGGCAATATTTGAATGCAAAAGTGAAATAATTTTATTGTTTTTTGAGTGCTTCTCCATTGAAAGATGGAAACCTCCAGGCTAACGTCTCGTTCTTAAAATAATTTATCGCCCATAAACTTGTGGTTATTGACAGACCAATTCAATTTCTTGGAAAAAAAAGGATTTTCCCGGGGAAATAAAATTATTACCCTTTTTTTGCTCCGGCCCACGCATAAATGTTTTCGAGGTTAAAACGATGTGCTTTATGTTGAGAAGAGATTTAAATTATCAATTGGCAAAAATACCGATTTATTTATATTCACAATAATTTGCTTAACAATTTTTATTCCACTTTCACATTGACTGTATACCTACTCCATAATACAAAAAACTCATATATAGTGTAACTATTGTCAATGTGATGTATATTTTTAATCCCTTTGAAGGAAAAAGCCGCCCAGTGGCGTGCATAAGTTTTTTTTATAAATTCGAATATTGTGAAATAATGCTTTTCAAATGTAATTCAAATTAATATTGTGGATTGAAATTAACCTGCATAAAATTTGTAATACAATTCAATTCAATCACATTAATATTAGTTACACTATACTTCATTCAAATTTCATTCACATCGCGTCAAAAGAAGGAAATTTAGTACAAAGCACCCACGCTTTTATCATAATGACATTCATTATCAGTAGTAATAACTCAAGGACATTGATAATTGTTCGAAAAAAGTTTATGACAGATTTCGAAAGCTTGTTGCTTGGAAACAGACCGACGCCGTAGGCGGAGGTCTGTTGCCTACAAGCAACAAACTTGAGAAAGTTGTCATAAAATTTTTGAGCATTTATCAATGTCCGAGGGTTATTCGGATAGAAAATTTTTCACCAATTATAGAATTACAACCAAATCGTGACATTTCCAAATATTGAATATTTGAAACTTCAAAATCGAAATAAATCAATAGGTATATGTCCATAGCAACGTGAAAACAGCCCATGGTCTGTTATCACTGTAATGTTGACATGATTGGGTGAAATTGTTCATATGATAAAAAATAAGGAAATTTTATTGGTTATTAGAGCTGTCAAAAAATTTTCTCGTTAATCAATTAATTTTGACAACTATTCCAATGGTAAATCATTAGAAAATCTGGATAAAAACTTATGATATTCTCCTGATAACGCATAGGTACCTAATTGATTATTGGAAATTTATCTTCCTAACATTGGTGATATAAATTTGATTCTATTCACCCTCACTCTTCATAATATTCCTTAAGAATGGAAAGGGTGAATGAAATAACTATTTTCCCTTCCCTTTTGTGGAAAATATACAATGGATCTACCTATAAAACACATTCGCACACACGTTCGTCTTCCAGGCAATCTATAAATTAAGATATTTAAAATAACGGAGCTAAAAATGTGCCCAATACCAGGGAATGGAGAAGTTGACCGCCAACTATCAATGCACCTATGCTAGAAAAATATCCACTTATAGATCACAAATCCACAATCAAAACGTTGATAGATCAACAATGGCAGACTATTTGGCATAAAACAGATGAGAAATTGAAGGAAATCAAACCACAAGTTACAACAGTTCTCCCTACCTCCCACAAAAGAAAAGTCCAAGTTATACTGAATAGACTGCGTATCGGGCACACACACTTAACACACCAACACCTCATGAAAAAAGAACCCGCACCCACCTGTCAAAATTGTCACACAGTGATCACAGTGAAACACATCCTACTGGAATGTCCAATGTATGACACAGCAAGAAAAACCAACAAATTAAGATCCAACCTAAAAAGTATACTTTCATCAAATGAAAATGAAGTCCTTGGCTATCTAGAAGACATTGAACTCAAATCAAAAATTTAGAAAAACTGTTATAATTATTTATACCTTTTATTCTTATATTATGTTATTGTAAAATTGTAACTATTTCTATAAAATTGTATTGTCTCCCTCGCTAATAACTCATAGAAGTTGATGCGGGGTAAATAATTATTTTGAAATAAAAAATAAAA
>CAJUYH010005600.1:0-22706 GCA_910591685.1 Galerucella tenella | reverse complement strand
TCTTGTACAATTTTTTTTAGATTCCACTCAATTTTTTTTTTATATATTAGTCATCACTGTTATCATGAAGATTGCCCCAACAATTATATCGTTATGGCACAGGTTAATTACCGTAACCATCAATTTGCTTTTTGTTTTCAAAAAGAAATAAATAAACTCAATAACTTATTAGAGATTGGAGGTTTGTTGATGAAAACTTGACCAGAGAGCCAATAACTTATGTCTGTAGTAAACGCAATTAACAACTGAATATGTACTCCTATTGATTTTTTAGAAATTTGCGATTATTATTTCCGTTATTTGTTCTGAAATTTCGAGGGTTACATCAATTATTCTATGAGATGTCGGTATATGTAATGAAATATATGAAAATGTGTCTTAAAACATTGTAGCAGTCTAATTGAAACTTCTTTGATGTATGCGGGATACGAATGAACATAACGGTATTAGAAATGTAAGCTCTATGATTATCAGACGAACAACAGATACCAGAGTGGTTATGACCAATGAACTTCTAGCTATAAAAATAAGGCAATACTTCAATTGAATTGTTCACTTGAATAAAGTCACTTTTGAACCCACATTCGCACATTGAATCCTATTTTCAATATTTTTACATTGATTGAATTTGTATTTATTTACTCTATTCACATTGATTCAATTTTCCTAAGCAGTTGAAATTTAACCTTTGCATCATAAATTTCTCCGCGACCTAACGGTACTACTGAAATAACAATTCAAGTTACCGAACGTAGCCAATTAGTAACTGAATTCAATTTGCACATTCTCGTCTCGCCATCAATATTGAAACCAATTATACATAAACAAAATAATTCATCATAATTCACTTATTGTTCGACTGTTCCGAGTAATTATTTGTGAACTAGTAAATTTTTATCAAGGTATTTTATTATAGAAGTCATATTAAAATTCGTCTGTGACTACATCATTTTCTGAAAAAGAGATTTACACCGTCCTTTCAATTGTTTCAATCAGAACAAAAACTTACTAAATAATTTTTTTCTTCTTTTTTTCAGTGAACTTTACATAAAAATAACCATGAATAAAATAAAAATGATTATCTTATCATTCTTGGTGATTTGTATCGTCATGTGCACTTCAACACCAGCATCGCCATGTGCAAATGATGAATACTTTCTGAATGCTATCTGCACTAAGTGTAGATAAATTTCTGCGTACTACCATTGGCTTCAACCCTTTTGTCAGCCTACCAATAACCAATCACCGTAGTCTCAGCGATGGAGTTTACACTCAAATTGAAAAGCTACTGGTTGGCCAATACACATTCTGAATACTCCTAGAAATTTCCAAGCCGCACAACTCGGCACGTTCTCAGTCTGTGCATAAATTTTATGAATATGTTTGGCGCATAAAAATCTCACTTCTCAGCCTGCAATAAAATTTTATGGGGTCTTTTCCGGCCTCTACTCGGCCTGTTATTGACTTGATTTCAGCCGGCTTGCTCCTGGTGTCATGTTCGCTTCGCCGACGTAATTTAGTTTTGTCTTCAGCCTGAACCACCACAGCCCAGGATCCCTACAATTTTTATGAGGAATATTTTTACCCGGTCATTCACAATTATATTGAAAAAACTGTTCTCTGAACTATCAATCCGGCTTTGAGATACAATCATTTGTTTATATCACGTCCATAAGTATATGGTATGGTAAAACTCTTGGCGACGCTTTGCTAGGAATTGGGGTCCAAAAATTTTTCAAACAAAATATATTGATACAATAAACAGTGTGACAAAGAACGACAGTGTTCGAATAGAATGACCTGTGTACCTTAGCATGTGAAATTTAAGTATTTATGAAAAAAAAAAGAATATTCATTAAAGTTTCGACGTTGGAGGGAAAATCGGGTCAGGACCTAACAATATATATGTAGGATAGTAGAGAATAAAATATCATAAATTGTCGAATGATGTTCTATTTTCTCCTGTGTAATATTTTATTTCATTTTGCTCGATTTATGTTTAGGCTATTTGTCGAGACACTCATAATTTAAGAATAAATGGTTTATGGCGAGGAAAAACCCAATCCTCCATTTGTGGCGTAATGACGTCCGAAAGAATATACAATGCTACGCCGGGCCTCATTGTCGTCTAGGGCTAATGCTGTCTGGGTGTTATTGCATCTGGGCCCAGCGGTCAAATGTAGTGACGTCAATGGTGTTAGAGTGTTGGGAAAAATAGAAAATTTCGTAAGTAAAGTAAGTTAGTTGTTTAAAGATTGTCACGACGGTCAGATATAAGATAGCGCGCAGAGTTTCATGCATGCTAGACGTATAGAGCAGAAGAGTGGATTAATCCAATTTGTAATTTTCTCTATTATCACTAAAACTGTTCCATTTGTTAAAATAAACATTGTTTAAATATTAAATATTAAAATTAAATAAATGTTTTATAATGTGAGTGTGATACCCGTCGATTGTCTAGGAGTCTTTTGAGTACTATAACCACAGTTGGGCATGTGATTGAATACATGATCTCTGTCTGTGTTTTGCCCGATCCTAAATTTTAACATAGATTCTTTCCATGTTGCTGGCGCGTAGTAAAATTTTCAAACTTTCTTCAAACTTCACTTTTAATGAATGAGAACTAAGAACTCGTTTAACACCTGATCTCAACATGTACGGTGATATTAATATTACTATCAAATCAACTATTATATATATTAATATTTACGATAATATTCTGAATATATGATGTCAGTTTCAGTTGCGCTATCAGTCAGTATTTGAATATACATTAATTGATAGACCCCATAAATTAGCCTATAAATAATGCTAGATAATCAATTACTCGTTCGAAAAAAAATTGATTAAATATTATTCTTGTAATATTAACATCGTGAAGATATATCATGAAAGATCATTAAATTCGTTTATTTTTTTTATTTGATAAGTATGATAATTATTTTTTAGGAATTCATACGATGGTATAATATTTATGCAATTTTCGATACATTCATAAATGCGCAACAAGAACACTTCATCCATGCGTGTTCTGAAATCCATTATATTTGAATTTACCCGCGCCACACATCACACTCTGAGACCACTCGGGCCGTCTGGAATTCAACTACTCAAGTCATTTGTCACACTCTTGGAGCATTTTAATCACTGAATTGAACATATTCTTATATATTAGAGAAGCCGATCGTATGGTTGATATACCGCAATGCACAATTCGTTCATCACATAGTCGCCATACAAGATATACTCGATTTTTAATCGATTTCAGGCACAACGCACACAGAATTCAAACAAATATCAAGTTACACAGTCATTCAGGTACACTCACAATTTTACGTACCATTTTTCAAACATGTTCATGTGTAATTCATCCAAATTTATACAATGTGTGAATTGCATAAAAAGAGCACAAATGTTTTTTGACATACAAATGAAAAATTACACATAGGAATAATGTTTGATGAATCCTACGTTAATGGCGTGATTGAATGAACAAGAATATTCATAATATAAGATTTCATAAGACAAGAAGGTTCCGTGAAAGTTTCTTTACTGTTCATTGACGAAAACAATTATTCGTATATCAATTAGTTGAAGGTCAAAATTCATGATTAAACTGCCCTTGAAAACGAACGAAAAATATAACAATGATAAATATATTAATGCGAATTAATTTCCGAATTGTTTAACCTTGTAATTAAAAACAATATTGAATTATATGTAACTATTAATATTGTGTAAACAGAAAATTTGGAAGGAATTATAATTGAAAATATATGGAATAACATTTGGATACAATTCTTAATGCTTATAATTTAACAAATATGATTGATAATTTCTAATTTTATTTCGAACCATTGGTATATACAAAATTTTCTTTTATTTTTCATCTAAATGCTTTTAACCTGAGTCTGTATAAAATGTAACAATAGTTAAAGGTGGTTTTATAATAATTGGAGGTTATTAAATTATTTTTTGTTTTTTCTTTGTTTTAGTGAATTTTACAGGAAAATAATCATGAACAATATAAAAATGATTACTTCATCATTTTTGATAATCGGTATTGCCATGTGCGCTTCCAATTCTATACCACGATGCTCAGCTGATGAATACTACGATGTCAGTACTATTTGTCGAAAGTGTCCGACAGTCTGTCTACACCCAGCCATTCGTCACTCTAACTCGTTCTGTGATCTTGGACAATACTATGATCTTGATAGTTTTTGCCGGCCGTGTCCAAATTTATGCTCTCCACGGGTAGAAAATACTAATTGATTGTAATGAACACTGTATACGCAGCATTATCTATATACACAGACCGCAAATATGTAATTCAATACACGACTAATGAAACGGTGAAAAAAATAGTAAAAATAAATTGTGTATTTTAAATTGTCATTCACTTTCAATTCATAACAATTCAAAAATATCTCTCAGCAATCACTTATCAAGGTGAAATAAAAAAATTAATGTGACCATCATAACTAGAAATTTATCTGAAGTTATGATCATGGGTTCAACTGGGCTCATTATAACATTGTTTCATTAAATATAAATGTAAATTAAATAAACAAAAAAGAAAACAATTAAACACGATAATCAGAAATGGATATTGTTTGATATTTTTAAGTTGAATGAAAAAACATAATTAACTTTATTCTAGTCGCTTGAATAATAAACACAATTAATAATGGTGCAAAAATAACAGCGAATACTCTGTGATTTCAGTCTTATGTAAACTTGAATTGCACTTGATTAAATTGATTATTTTTTCACAAAATGATGAGCACTTTTGTCTCATACAATTTGCTGGAGAATGTCCCCGTGAGAAACACTTGAATCCCTGTAGTCGTAACGCACGTGGGCTGGTGATGTGATTATCGCTGTGAATTCTTTCCTGATTAGATCAACAATTGAGTAGCCTCGGTGGTGTATGTAGTTAATTCGATTTCGATGATAAGTCTAGTTAATTCATTCCATGAAATGATGTGAATCACATAATTATTTCAATGTTATTTCCAACACTTCTTCCACCGATGTAACATGGCCATTGTTGCATCGCTAGAATTTTTATTGCAGGCGATTGGACGTAAGGATGTACCTGTGGATGATTTGTTCTCGATGATATTTTTGACATCGGTCACTTGCTGACCAGTCAAATGATGAACACGTGTGTACACTTGTGGGATTCTCATGATGTACATGATTACATGACATGATGATTCGTGCAAGACTTGAGCAAGACTAGTCTTGAATTATGCTGACTCAAGGCGCCAGTTTTTTGTGCGATCGATTCTGATTATAATTGGTTCACCTACCTCCCATCGCCATCAACTCAGGTACGCATAGCAGTAACAAGAAACGATTTCTTTCTGTACATTACTTCAAATCAAATTAATGGTATATTTGTTGATAGAGTCTTTTCCCATTAGCAGCACTTATAGCAAGCGCACAACATAGCCAGCACTTAACAATATGCAGTTATACCAAGTCAAATATAATATGTGTAATATTATTGTATTGTCAAATAAATGCACTAATGCGAAAGTCAATACAGTCTTCGAGATAATTGCAAGAGAATTTGATGAGCAAAGGTATGTGGTTAGGTATTAGAGTTCAGTATGATGGGAAAACAGTGACTTGAGGAGAAGACCTGAGGCGTTCATGCAAACGTGTTCCACGTCTACCGAAACCCATCGATATATTTAATAGGTATATTATAGTTTGATGGTGTTTTGAAAACTCTAAATAGGCATGAATACCGCAGGGTAGAATTAATTTAATGATGCAGAAGATAAAATTGAAATTTTGACTTATGTTAATATTGCTTAGCTTGTGAAAAGTATTGAGAGTAAGTTAATATTTTTCAATAATCTATTTGAATTTTTTTTTTATATATGACTTGAACAAATACATTTTTTTTTCTATCAATCAACTAATTCAATTAATGGTGTATATACACATGTAAAATACGTTGATGTCACATAGAGATATATGTAATAATAGAATATCTGTAATTAATAATTATATAGCTTTTATTTAATCCAATGATTTACCATATCATGTCGCCCAAGAAATAGTTTAATTTATTTTTAATTTAATGCTCCTTTGAATTGAGGGCTGATTGTCTGTTGTGAATAAAACAACCTTTATGATTGGTGTAGTATAAGATTATTAATACAGTCCGTAATTGTTTCCTTCATGAACCAAACAATTCCTTATACATTGTACTTTGTAAATCTTTTAATCGTTAGAAATTCATTATTTGTATTTTGGGAAATCCCAATCGCCTTTCCAATTATACCGACACTTGACCACGCTCGCCCACTACCCTCCCTTCTTTTACATTTCTTTGACTAATCATTCCGACACCCTCTCCAGACAAGCTCCTCGAAAGGAGGTAGCGGGATGGTTGTCCAGAGTTAGTTGCGATTATCACTTTGTATCAAACACATCTATTTGCCAATAAACTGAGAATGAAATAATTTTTCTGCCTCAAACTATTCACTCAATCTTTTTGTAACTACTTTTTTTGTTTGAGACATAAAACAGCTTTGATACTGCAATTTTCAATTGACACAAATTTTTCAATAAAAATGTGACATTTTATTTTGACCAACATATAAAACCTATAAAGACCTTTTATTAGGTCCACAACTTTGCGCACGCCGTTTTTTTTTTAATTTGAGGCTTTATTAAAAAAAATGGTTACATACATTAAGTTTCAAAATATTGTTCATAGCTGGCCACTATTTTGTCTCATCTTTCGGGCAGCAATGGAATCCGGCGGCGAAAAAATTCCTCTTCTTTTGATGAGATCTATGTGTCGATCCAATTTTTAACTTCTTCATACGAATCTAAGTGCTGGTTGGCCATGCCGTGTGCCATTGTGCGAAACAAGTGGTAATCAGACGGAGCAATATCCGGAGAGTACGACGGGTGAGGTAAAATTTCCCATATTAACGTTTCAAGATATTTTTTAACCACTTTTGCAACGTGAGGCCTAGCATTGTCATGTTGTAAAATGATCTTATCGTATCTCTCGAAGTATTACGGCTGTTTATAGTTTAATGCGCGGCTCAAACGCATCAATTGTGTTCGATAACGCTCGCCTGTGATTGTGACACGAATCTTCACTAAGAATCGCCTCCAATATTGCATCTTCAAAAACTTTTTCCATTCCACCACTATGCCGGTCTTCGACAGCAAAATCACTGTTCTTGAAACGTTGGAACCACTCCCGACACGTTCTGTCATCAATAGTGGATTCACCATAAGTACTAGAGATAATCCGGTGAGCCACAGCCGCAGATTTATTCATGTGAAAATAAAAAAGTCTTCCCGCAAATAACGAGAATTCGGTTTGAATTCGGACAAATTTAATTAAAAATAATGTTATGATGCAAACATAAATTAGCTTATATTAACGTAGGGTTATATTTACAAATGTCAAAACAAAATGTTTGACATCTGTAATTAATTTATTTCAACTACTACTAATTACTACAGCCATCTTTCGGAAAACGGTGGGAGCAAAGTTGTAGACCTAATAATATACTTGTTAATGTTTGTTAAATTTAATCAATCTTTGAATATTTCTGATAATCAAATTAATTAACGTCTGATAGCACTTTGACCAGTAGAACTTCCCAATACTTTGTGTTATGATGACCAATTACAAAATTGATTTATCGAATTGTTAATTTCTTCATTTAATTAATTTAAGAATATTGTTATGTACGTGTTTCATAACAAAATTCGTGAAATACTTGCAGTCAATTTCATCGATAGCATTTCATTAGACTGAACAGGTATATATATATACACAATACTAAGGTAGTGGTTAGTGGAGTTAGTTTACGTGAAGTAATTGGAAAATGTTATATATATGAACATATAGTGCTTCGACATGCACAAGTTTTCTTGTATCCGATCCAATTACCGAGAGCGCAGGACGACTTTGAATCTGCCAACTAAGAACTGTTCGATACACAGCAGTGGTTATAGGCAAATAGGGTTAGCGGGTTTATATGGTATGGATAATATGGTGGGATGAATTTTATGCACGACCATATACATATATACGTCGGTGAATCTCTGATTATTAATTAAATCTTGCGTATAAAGCTGTTGCGGCTGGCGAGCTCGAAAATATATTGGAATAGATCGGTTAATTAACATCCTCAAATTCTACGTCAGATTTTCTCTGTATGTGCATACTAATATTGCTATTTGGGACATTTTCCACTCAGCAAAATTTTGATTGGTATGTAGATATGTGTGGGGGAGCGATTGTGCCAGGGTAAATAATTAAAGAGAAGTTTTTTAATTTTTTTTTGTACGGAGAAAACATAATAAATTGGTTTTTGCCGGGATTTTTATTGTCAATAATAAAAAATATTATTTTTATTAATGAAAGTAAAATATGAAGAGGATTCTCTCTAACATTAAATAGAATTATTTTTTTGTTCACTCTTTATTACGTAGTTTTACACAAGTAAATCAAAAAATAAATTATTTGTTTGGAATTGACTCATTTTGCACCGATGGCAGCACCTCTCGGCTCATCAATAAATACTAGACGAGATCTATTTTCTTATGTTGTGCCAATAACTGTAAGGCACCTGTCAAGAGTGTGTATTGCCCATTGTATGGTGTAGCAATTCGCTACTACTAACCGTCTTACAGCTTTGGTGCGCAACAGAACACTCATAGAGCCACTCATATAATTAATTATTTAAACCAGTTCCATCTTGGTGCGCAGTCAATCACTATGCGCAACCAATGATGATCTACAATCAACCAAACAAAGACTGACGCTTCGAGTCAATAAAATTGAAGAAGGAACTACATGCCTGTCACTCTCTCGTGAAACGTGACCAAGTGCGCACTATGTTTCTTCGTGATCAAGACCATTGAGAACAAAGCACCATGAGAAGATCACCAAGAGAAAATCACCAATGTATCAATAGACAGAATCAATCGCACTGCTCATTGAGCCAATCATCATCAGTTCATCTGAGCTAATCATCAAATTAACCAGACCAATTCAATCAGCTACACCACCACGCCTACTCATTGCAACAACTCAAGAGATGATCAGTGAGTAGAAATTACCAAGAGAATCAAACCATAATTCAACAGATCAGGTCAATCAACGTATTCAGTGAGCTAAGCAACAAGTTATCCAAGAGCTAATTGTCAAATATTATAATGTCAACTCAACTAGATGCACCATCACGTACACTCAGTCTGAACAAATCAACAGTGAAAATTCAAGTCACCAGCTCGCGTGCTTTATTGCTTTATGACCACGCGGTCATAGTCGTTGATCACCGGCGACATTTTGTGTTCCACTACGTGCAACACAAACTTAACGAGTACATTTTTCAAGTGACGAACTAATCAACAGTGTTGATCATCTTAAGTATAATGCACAGTATTTTTTGGTTCATTAATATCTTTAGTTTAATTTATATTGTTTGTGAATAGTGTTAAGAATATAATAAATTAGAAATAATTTTGATTTAAGCGCAATTCACTCACGTCACGTGTGCAATTTATTCAGACCAGAAATCCTGCGATTGAACCCGATTGAGAACCTTTCACTTTTTCTCACTGAAAATACAGTCCACTAATTATTTGACCTAATTTCAATTATCCTTTATTTTTTTTTCTGAACTAATTAATACAAATTGAGATAAATTTTTTTTTTTTCCATTTTCGCGCAACGATTCCAATACTGCTGGCGTATTACTTTTTAAGCCTTCAATGAATGCCACAATTGCAAGTTTATCATTAAAAAAATTAATTACATAAATATATTTCGTAATTACATAAATATATACAAATACAAAAATTACAATTGTGAAAATGTCTTTTTAAATTTTGTCCGATTTTATCTCAATAAATAAATAACTAAATTATCACTAATGAATCATATTTAGAATGTATACTAGAAAATGAAAATGAGAAAAATATAACGAAGAAAGAAAAAAATAATATTTAAAAAATATGAAAATATACCGGCATCAAAAAAGCGATAGATGAAAACGATTGCAAAGAAGTGACGACACCGGCAATCATTCCAGTGCTTCGCACATGTTGGAATGCGAATGTGTGTTGATATGCGGAATTTTCATTTCTGTTGATGCAGAAATGACATCTATATACCAGGGTATCAATTCATTAAAGCATGCAGCTCTGTACTCAGGGCGATGTATTCACTTTGTGCATTCGTCTCACTCTACTGATCACATATCTTCCCTTTTATCTATTTGACTTTTTTGACTTTTGGTGGACATATATATGTAAAATAGATGAACTGTGAATGAAAATCATAATGTAAAAGTATTATCAATATGCATAAGTACTTGTGAACACTGATATTACGACAGGTATTATAGGAAAATTCTAAAAGAAATTTTAACCGGACTAAATTCACCAACAATATATTTTCAATTAACTTGTTGACTAAAAATTGTTACAAATCGTTCTTGCCATAACTTAACAAGTCATAAAATAATAAACGGTAATTCCCAAAATGTAACGCCTGATTCAATCTTTATGCAATGAAGAAGAACAAATCATTACATAAATCTATATAAATAGTTATTTTTACCGTATGACATCAATTTAGAGACCAATACAATAATCGCCACTGCTAATTAGATAGAGCCATCATTTCTATTACAATTAGTTGGCATTATGATTATCTGAATGAAGAGAAAGTTGATACGAGCATTGATCTTTTGACCAAGTGACAGAGTAGAGCATCCGGTGTGTGCGGACAGAGTAGAGTACAGAATTGTCCATTCTATTATTATGAATCGAACGTGGAGATTTTTTTACCCTAAAAACGTTTTGTACAGTTTAATTCTACAACACATATCACTGCGCTCTCGATTTGTACCAAAAGCTCTTACACAGTATATATAATATATATAGTATTCTTCACGTGTTGCCTCTTCTGTGCCATCCGTCCACTACATGGTCATTCCCATTGCACACATTCGTTTTATTGAACTGTCGTAATTACAAGCATTCATTTCACACTCAAATCAGAGACTAGCAATCGAACATGTTCTATGTGTGCATCACTATGTGCCACTACTATCTCCCTACTACCGCCGTCAACCACTTTTGGATGGACGTTTTGCACGAAAATTCACCCGATTACAACGGCCACCATCCAATATAAGCATTGAGCGATCATGCAATCGTGTACTGCCATCAATGACATTCATTTTTATATAAATATATTTTTCATGAAAATAATGATATTTGATATTTTTGGTAGTTTTTTGATATTTTTTTTTTTTCGGAAGAATTTTATACATTTGAAATATGTTTGTTTAGAATTTCTATATTGTTTAAACTGGAATAATAATACAGTTATTATAAAATACCATTTGTTTATTGTGATGTGAATAATCGAAATATTTCAATACATCTGATATGTCAATAGAACTTTATTTGTTTGACTAATAAAAATATTATGTCTCGATGAAACAGGGATTTATGACTTCACATACGCGATTTTGTTGATTTTCTGAGCTACATTTATTTTGTTTATTTATGTTTTTAATGACAAACTCTTTTTTATATGTTATTCATTCAATTTTTTTTTGACTGTATCGTTATACGAAAAAAAAAATTACTGGAAATATCAAAAAATGTCGGAGTTATTGGGCAGTACCAAAAAAACGAAGAAAAATATGGGAAAAGCTCAAATAATAACTCCACAATGACATTGAAAATGTTATACGTTGTCGTGATTATAAATATGAAAATGAAGATTTTTTTGTAATGATAATTTGCCTCTTATTCATCACTTCTGTCCTGTTTTCCATTTAAATCTAAAACGATTAGCATTATACGGATTATTTTAATTCAATAACCGTAATCAATCAACTGAATAATATTTCTACACACATTGAACGGACAACATTTTTTGATTGAAAATGTTGATAATTCTGTTTATAAAAAAATATGACAGGTAAAAATAACGTGCTCCTCTCTGGATGGCAATTAAAGTGTTTATTATCATTATTAAATGATAAACTATAATGGCCGTAATTATTTAATGATTTACTACCGAACAATCTGTATCATTCAACGGCGTACCTATTTTAATTGAAAAATAATAACAATTTCATTGCCTTTCTTAGTACGTCTCTTTGTTATATATGATGTCATTGGTATATATGTTATTCGTTGTATTTTTTCAACTCATCAAGAAACGATTGAAAATCGTATGACAATGGAAAGGTATAGTGATAAAAAGCATTGCATTAAAAATAACTAAACCTAATTTTTCTCCTCAAATGTATCGAAATGTTTAAACCGTCCTATCACGAACAGGAGTAGAAATAGGACATTATTGTACGAATAACAAAGTGTTATTACCAAAAGCCACCATGGCGTTTTTGATATGGTTTTTGGTGGCATGCTATTCGCATAGAGATAATGAAGCATAGATCAGTAGCTTCAAGAACACTGAATAATTGTACGTTCCAAATAAATAAATAAAGTTTTGTATTTTGATATGTTCACACTGCTACTCGTAGAAATAAAATCCACTATTATCTTAATCGTACAATCTTTCATTGTATTGTGATATTCCTGTGTTCATATGGTATTGGTACTTCACTTTTGACATTTATTATAGCGCTATCAACGAGGTGAATAATTTCCAGTATAAAAACCCATAGAAATGTCCCCATCACTTAAAAAACTTTGATAAATAATTCTGCACAAATCTGACAAAATGTGAAGATGATTAATTTGTCAATTGTTACGCCATGACAATGTTGAATCGAATGCAGATAAATAGAAATCATGTAGTTATTGTTTGATATACAAAGAATAATTTGAGCGAAATAACGAAATGTAAAGTACAATTACAATACTGCAGTTAGAGAGACTTACGTGGATTCGATGTTTGCAGGCTCTGTGGCTAGCTTGCTCTCATAATATGTCGTCTTGGTGAATAATTAAATTTAATTGGACGTGATTGGTGAAATGATGATGGTGGAAAATACATTTTGAATTAACCATAGTTCGGTCAACTTTTATTTATCCACGACACGTGAAAATTTTCCAGAAGAGCTGAAATATTGGATGATATTAACATAAACTATGCTCAGTATTATAATAGACTTTGGGGCTATCATCCTTTATTCTGTTTATTGCAATAATTTTCGCTACTAAATATTTTCAATTATTTTTCCTACTGGCTGATGCAACAGATTTTAAACACAAATAAGTAACACGTCTTCTCTTCATTGATTCCCCAATGTATATGATACGTATTCTTTGGCTTCTTAATAATAGAAATTGGCGCTAGAGTGCAGCCATTATTAAGCCTGTAAATCCATCCATGAACACCTAAAATTATTCATGGCGCAATAGATATAAATGTTCCACGATGGCAAAGACTAACGAGTCGAAACTGTATTGAAACTCGAAAAGATAACCTGGTAAAATTACCCTGTCACAGTCTGTACTATCTAGTAATACGGTATTGCTGGTTTGATGTATAAAAAGACATTTGTCAATATATATGTCAGTTTTCTATTCTGGTTTTTGTAAATGTATCGTCGAAAATTGACGAAATTTTGTATGTAATGCCTTAATAACTACGTTTACTCAAAATTATAGCAGGTGATGGTCATCTTAAATGACATGACAAACAATATTATGAGAAAATCATCAAATTTTCTCTCTGGATGGGAAAAACCTATTTATTATTAATTAATATAATATAATTCACTATAGTTACTCCAATTACACTATAATTTACTTTTGGACAATCCACGTTATTTAACGATGTGTATATTTCAAGTGGAAAATAACGACACATTCAATACCACTTCAACAATTGAATTTTAGTTGTGAACTACCTGATTAGTATATGTTTGTAATTTCAGTGGAAACACTGTAATTAAGAAATACAAATTTTGTTGAAATGAGAATTTGCTTGATATTTGTCGTCTTCTCCACTTTGATGTTTGATGGTAGTCTGCATAATTTTTACCGGCCTAGAAAAATGAATACCAATTCTTAATAAAATATACGACAGGTAAAATTCATCATTCAACAGTCACATGGCAATAGATAGTATGAGAAAATAATCATGTTTTCTCTCGGATTGGGAATTACGCCGTTTATTATTATCATTAAATGATTCACTGCACCTAGTATAATCACACAATAATTTACTCTGTAACTGTCTGTACAATTTTGTCACGTATGTCTTTGAATCAGAAAATAATGACACTTCAATTAACAATTAAAGATCGTATTTATGTTTTAAATTACATGATTGTTCTTTATACGTGTTCTATTATATTTTTCTAGAATGCAATTTGATATTTCATATTTCATAATGTTGTGTACCAACTCGTGATCTGGTATTGTCGGTATAAAAACCTGCGAAATGCTTCGAACTTTTATTATTCTTCCGACCGTTACCATGTCAATCAACAAAGTCTTCATATTCGCCATTGCCGCGGGTTTCGTTGTTTTCGGCCATATCCAAACAACCACTGCGGAAATCACTGCTGAACAAGTAAGGAAATGAACAAATTAACATAATAATTTATTGCAATATATATTTGCGTCATTTATGAACGCAGTAACTCAATTAATTTGTCAACGAACTCATTTTTGCTACATAGCTTCTTGGAAAATGGCATACAGTAGCATTGATAACGAATGCACCTGATTATGAGACGGTTACATGCAGTCACACTATTGCAACACGAGGTGAAGATGATGATACTATCAGTGTAACGATTGTTGGAGATGTCCATGGTGAGATGCGCAAAAATGAGTTGAAAGCCAAAATTGATAATTCTAAAATAACTATTACGTATCCTCCAGATGAAGAAGGTTAGTAAAAATTGAAAATTGCTGTTGAAAATCATTTTGCAGAGCATAATAGAATATTATATAGTGACAAATACATAGACTCTTTCGAAATTTTGAAATATCTGTTTTTTTCGGGGTTTCAGAGACTCATATGGAATTCATTGCGAATGTCCATAACGGTAAAGAATTGATTTTCAGTGAAGTATCCGATTCAGTGACACATATCGAACTGATTTCTCGTAACACTATAGCTTCGTCAGAGAGTATGAGAATAATGAAAGAAAATGCAGCACGTTTGGGTCTGACGGTCCACCATATCAGTCAAACGGATTGTTCATAAACTGATATCAATTTGAACATTGTAACTATATTGGTACTGGTTTTTTTCAAATTTTTCCCTATATCGATACATTATTGAAAAATACATATGTTCAAATGCAATATATATATTTTATTGTTATCAAACTCTTACACGAATGATTTTAATATTCAATTGTGAATGCAAAAAACATAAGAAAAACTAAAATGATAATTCCACAATGAAATTGAAAATGTTATACTTCATCGTGATTATAAATATACAAAAATGTAGATGTTTTTGAAATAATGACTCGCCTTTTATTCACTACTTCTGCCTTATTTTTCATTCCATTGCACACCGATTATCATTCATGAGATTATTTCTTCTTAGTTACTGTGATGAATCAAATGAATAAGACTTTTTGAAACATCAAATGGTCAGAATTTGTTTAGTTGAAAATGTTAATAATAATATTCATAAAAAACATATATTAAGTAAAAATAACGTGTTTTCTATCTGGATGGAGATTAAACAATTTATCATTGTTACTGAATGATTAACTGTTATTACCGTAATTATATAATAATTAATTCCCGAACAATCTTCACTATTTAATGATGTATATATTTCAATTGAAAAATAACGACAATTTTATTGCCTCTATATAAAAAACGTACTCTTGATGATAAATATGCATCACAACTGAATGTGAATTTAATTTACTGGGACTTGCAACAAATAGAAATAATTCAGAAACTAGTCTTCGGAAACAATTTTAATTCGTTCACTGAATCTAAATCGGCCAAATAACATTATCAATACAATTGAGTACAAATTGCCTATCAACGATGCTATTGAGTTTTACACCTTTTACGTTATATTAAATGAATTTTTCACAAGTTCCTTTGAATGATATTATATTGAATACATGAAAATTCATTACTATTTCTCGGCATCCGCCAATCAGGAATTCCGAACTTGAAAACCTATGGAAATGTCTGAATAACTTCAAAAACTTACGTAACTAAACTAAGGCAATGATACGTATAAATATTCGAAGATAGTTTCATTAATACTTATACAGAATATAATAATTGTTTTTCTTTCGATTCTATACTCTATATGAAAGTCTATAAAGTACAAAAATATAAAACTTGTTACAACGTAAATCTGTCTTTTATTTATTATCCTTCTTGTATTGACATTTAGTGGTACTCTGTATAATTTTCAACTATCTAATAAAATGAATAGCAATTTTTAATGAAAAAAAATAGCAGATGAAGTTCATCTAGTGTTCAATGGCAATACTTGTTACAAAAAAAATTATCATGTTGTCTCTCTGGATGAGAATTAAACTATTTATTATCATTATTATTGGATAATTAACGGTAATTAGCGCTATTATTTAACAATTCACTGTCCTGCAATCTGTATCATTCTATGATGTATACATCACAATTAGAATCTAATGACAATTTTATTACCAGCTAAATGAAGAATTTCTTGTTTTGAACTACGTGATTGGTTTATAAGTATCTGATATATTTCGTTCGCATTGCTGATTGGTAGATCATATTCGATGATGTTTGTACCATCGGGCTGATTAATTGGGTGAAGTTAGTATAAAACGTCGCGGAATCTTTCGAAATCACATCAGAAACAGTTTGTTGCTTCAATTTGTCACGAACTATTCTTATTCTTCTAGCACTCATCATGTCAATGACGAGAGTCCTCATATTGGCCATTGCCGCGAGTTTCGTTGTTTTCGGCCACATCCAAACAACCACTGCTGGTGACCTCACTGTCGATTCAGTAAGAAAACGAACAAACGGAAATAATAATTTATAGGATATTATTTAGAACATATTTTTGCCAATCATCAGCGTTGTCAGTCAATTAATTCGTCAATGAATTCATTTTTGCTGTATAGCTCCTTGGAAAATGGTATACTTTAGCTATAGCAGTGAAGGGACCGATTGTAGAAGCGATCTCATGTAATCAGATGACTGTGACAAGAGGTGACAGTGATAACACTATCCGTGTTGTATCTGCAAGAGTGCGCAACGGACAGCCGTCTAATTCAGAAACGATAGTCAATGTTGAAAATCCCAATATACATATTGTTCATCCATCAACAGAACAGGGTAAGTAAAAATGATAATTTTCATCTCACTGATTATTCTGAAGATCATAATATTATATTATACACATACAAATATATAAATTTGTTTACAATTTTTAAATATTTCTTTCCTTTTGTGGTTTTAGAAATTCGATTGGAAGTCGTTGCTAATGTTAATAACGGTGAAGATTTAATTTTCCGTGATATGTCTGATTCTCATACATATTACGAATTGATTTCTCGAAAGACCACAGCTTCGCAGGAAATTATGAATATAATGAATGAAAAGGCAGCAAGTGCAGGTTTAACTGTCGCATTGACCCGTGGACCGGATTGTTCATAAATCTGTATCAACCAAAACATTAAAACTGTATTGGCACTGGTTGTTTTGATATTTTTAATCTTTTGTTATACTGTGCCATTATTATAAGTAAAAAAAAATAATAATCTTGTTGAAAAAAGAATACGTTTTATAGTCGTTTTATCGTTTAACTATATACTGATAATTGTTGTTAATTCTATTTTTTTATTACTGTAAATAATACTTATTAAGATGTCAAATGGTCAAAATGGTTTGCCACAGTACAATTTTTACCACCGTGAAAAAGTTAATAACAATTTTCATTTGCAAGTAATGCTTACGTTAAATCACACGGAATACATGATATAAAAAAATTATCTACTTCAATCCACCAAATAATACGATAATTACCTTCATGGCATGCGATATTATACAACGACCTATATTTTTTATTCGGAAAAAAACATTTTCATTGTTTTTTTTATACCGTGATTGGTCTAAAAACTTTCTGACCAATTTTTTTAACTTTCTGATTGGTATTTCATATTTGATAATAATAGTACCAACAATATCTTATAATTGGGTAATCTTGGTATAAAAAACCGAGCGATGCTTCGAACTGTACTAGAAACAATTATTACACCAATTCATCACGAACTATTTTTATTCTTCCGACAGTTACCAAGTTGATCAACAGATTCTTCATATTGACCATTGTCGCGAGTTTCGTTGCTTTTGGCCACTTCGAGTTAACCACTTCTCATAACATCACTGTCGAACATGTAAGGAAACTAATAATACAGTATTATCATTTATTGCGATATATATTTGGCTATTCATCAATGTTGAAATTCAATTAATTCGTCTACAAAGTGGTTTTTGCTACATAGCTTTTTGGAAAATGGTATACTCTAGCAGTGATAATGAATGCAAGGGTATTTAATAACATCGAATGTGGTCAGATGACTGTGAGTGAAACTCAAAAGAATCAGACTGTCGAAATCGTGACTATTCGAAAGACCAATGGAGAATGGTCCTATTTCGAGACACATGCCACATTTCTTGATTCAGGGGTATGTTTTACAAATCTAGACGAGGGGTATGGTGCGTAAAAAATTAACAGTTTTACCGCAGCGATTATTCTCAAGTCCATAATAGCACGTGCTATATAATGTACATTATACATTGTCCAATACGTGAACTTGTTTACTATTTCGAAATTTTGTTTTCGTTTCAGTGATTAATATGAAATTCATTGTGAATATCAATAACAATGAAGAATTAATTTTCCATGAAACGGGAGATTCATCCATATACTACGAATTGATTTCGCGTTCTGACACAGCTTCGGCAGGAATCATGAAAATGATGGACGATATTGCAGCAGGTGCACATTTGGAGGTCACACCCATCAGACAAACTGATTGTTTGTGAACCGATATTACTTAAAGACTGGAAATGTATTTACACTGGTTTTTCTTTAGTCGTCCATTATTCACATATACATATGCAAATACAAAATAGATATTCCTTTTTTATGAAATGCTCACACAAATGATTTCAATATTCAGCTGTGGATCAACAAAAAATATTACAACAACTTAGATTATAATTGAACGATAAAATTCAAAGAAATAATTTCAAAAGCACTTATAGAGATCGTAAGCATACTTTTTTTAAAAATAAGTTTTTTAGTCTAATACATTTAGCCTGAATTGAATAGAATATGTTGTGAAACTCAGCCTGGTCACACAATCAAATAATATATCAATAGACAATAATAGAATTCTTATAATTAGAGTTACAGATGTGTTTGTAAATAATTCTGATACATTTTCTTAGTATATGAAAACGTAAACAGTTTGTAACAGACATATTTGGCTCATTTAAAGATTATTCATAAAAGTTCTTACTGCAAATGTTTCGGCACTTAATTATTGCACATGTACTTTAACTTTAATTGCCAGGTTTATGTTGATACACGTTATGTATAGACATAGTAGTCCATCTTATCCAACGTGATCCCCATAATTATGTAGGGTAGATAAAACGCTGTAATAACTAGCCTTAACGAGTTAGCAGATTAGTACCGGCTCAAAATGATGACGTGAGTTTTCTGCTTTTATTATATATCACCTTTAATACAACCCTTTGATCATATAATCTCCAACGATGTTGCGATAACGATGTCTTTAATCGTTTGACAACACTATCTTTATTTCTACCTTTTACCATCCTTATATCGTAAAGAGTTCTCTTGTTCCTCTATTTCTCTCTGCTACATTTGATCATTTATTTTTCATACCTTATATGACATCCCCATCGAATATCTTTAGATCATACACTTTTTAATTATATCATACCAGGAATATTTCCATCGTTAAAATTCGTTTCTTGATTGTAATATTTGATGAAGTCTTCCAGGAAATATTTTTGAATGTTTATATAACGATGTTTATTGAGAAAATCTGATCTAAAATATGGAACATTTTGTTCACAGACATGGAATATCGGATATTACCTTGGGTTATCATTTATTTATTTAATATTGAATGAAAAAATATATTCACTTTGAGTCTCATAACGATATCAATAAATATTGCGAGTATTTGATGCAAATATATTTAAAATCGATATTACCAAAATTATTACTCAATAATTTATAATAATTCTCAATAAAGATATGAAATAAATAAATCATTATTTTTTATTTTTCATATTTTTGAATTCTTTGTCGATCCGGATAAATAATATAATTTTTTATCTTGTATTTTATCAAAATAAAAATACAAGGGGTTGGTATTTGTCAAATTTTGTGTTACCGGCAGATAGAATCTCTTGATGGATTTATCATTCTGATATTTTTCATGAGACAATTTTACTCCGCGAGCATCTTCGCCACCAGATCTTATGAAAATACTCTCATATTGATATATATTTATATAATAGCAAAGTAAAGAATGAGCCAATCTTTCGTATGATTGAACATTTCGATTTGCCAAGGAGACATTATCTATATAATATTGTACCTTCTGCATTTCGTTTATATATACACACACAATGCAATGAGGCGTATGAGCGAGAAAGGAAAAATGATATATAATATATGTCGAAACAAAAGCAAAGAAAAAAAAAAGAAACAAGAAGATGAAAAAAAGAAAAAGTATTCGAACCGAAAAAAAAAAATTTACGGCAACGAATAAATCGTAAAATAATCGATTTTGTTTCCAACTCTGCGAAACATTCACGGATTTTATGAGACACCCCCGTCGCCCCTCTATCATGATCCCTCAATACCCTTTCTCTCTTTGCCAATTCTCTTTCGGCCCCACAACTTTGCGTCTGTGAATTTGAATGCTCTCTATTTCATCTATATATAATCGTGGAAGTGTGAAATTATCCAGCCAGTGTTCGGCAGTCAACCGCGCAACCGGCACGAATCAGTGACCGCCGAGCGACGTTCACCTCATGGACCGCGTCTTTTTTTGCATGTCAATGTCAATAGAAAAGGTTGCATATATCCAGAAAAATAATGAAAGATAAAACGCAAAACAATAGTATGAAACAAATATAACAATTCAAAGAATGGCCATTTATTTTTGCGCATTGCGAAAACGGTTGATAAATTGTGGGGCAATGTTAATGTATAATTGAATATTTTATTTCAATAAATAGCAATATTACTCTGCTCATACGAGTCTATATATTCATTAGTCCATTTAATTCTATATCAATAAATATATCGCTTCAATTATAGACTCTATATAAAGACAATTTTTTTTATGAATTTATGATAAAAAAAAATTGATTGGCAAATTAATTTTTAGAGCGACAAATTCTCCTACATCAGGATTATCCCTTCAACTGTACCAAGTTCAAAATCCATGGTGTTTCCAGTACACCATGCAAAACCCAGTAAAAATATATATGAATAAAAAATGACTCTGTCCAACTTGGAGAAATAGATTATCATTAATTTCTTAATTAATTTACTTTTCACTCCTCATCATCTCAATTCTTCTCATAATCCACAAAATGAAATAAAGAGCCGAGTGATGGGAAGTTGTACAATGATATTTGCGCTAATATATATATATATATATATTCAAGAATCAAAACACGAATGGATGAGTGAGTTCTCTCTAGCTATGTATACACTCCCTCAAACGTCAAACTTTCTTCGTTCGACTTCCTCACGGTTTCTTTTTTTTTGCCTTCTCCATCTCTCTTCTTCTCTCATTCTCTCACCCCCTCCCTATCTTATCCTCTGTTTTATTTTTTATTTTTTTCACCTATTTCTTTCACATTCCAACTCCTTGAATAAAGTTTGTCCTGGCCGCACGCTGATGTAAGTAATGGAGAAAAGAGACTTCACTATATACATATATATTACGTGAAGCGGTGAACTAGACGAAGTACTGTTGAAAACGTTCTCTCAAGTCCTTCAGATAATATTAATAAGTGAAAAAAGCGAGATAGAAAGGTACGAGAAACGTAAAATGTCGGTTTGATCAGTTATGCCAACTCTCGGACGAGAATGCGGCTCGTGCGCGAGGGTTGATAAAGTTGATACGGTGAGCAAGAGAGTATAGGGGAGAGATGAGGTGGTGCAAAGAGAGGGTAGAAATGTATACTGATGGTATACCCCAACATTAGACCACATCACAGAGAAGGAAAATCCTCGCGCCAATGCTGTTAGCATAATTACAATACTCTGCGCCGTTGCTTTTTCGCTAACTATTCGAATTCTTTTTTTTTTTTCTTTTTTTTTGCTTATTTTGAAGTCACCCTTTCTGTTCGGGGTGGTCGAAATTCTCCGCACACTCATTTTCAATCATCTATCAATGTATTGATTGATGCTGCTCTATTATGAAGTGGGACAAAATTAGGGTTCACAATATTGTGAATAACTACGCCAATTTTTTTTGAATAATTCAAATGACTGTATTAACAATATAACATTGCATCAGGGATTTTTTGCGTATTTTGTATATCATTGTATCCTGTGCTGCTAGCATAATTGAAATTTTTCATGATAATTGTGATAATATAGTAATTTTTATACTATTATTAATAAATTTTCTTTAACCTCGATATTTTTTTTTTTT
>CAJUYH010005599.1:10285-33004 GCA_910591685.1 Galerucella tenella | reverse complement strand
GGAGTTTACTTGTATGATAAATTGATCAATATTTTCTTAATTGAAATTTCTGTTCATTCGTTCAGGCATTTGCAAACAAAAACATTAATTGGCGAGCTTGTATGTTAACTAAAGACACGGATTTAATTATTTTACTTCCTTGTCTGTCCGTTAAATTGATGGTAGTTTCTTACTATACTCTAATACCGAATATTTTGGGGGAATACCCAATAAATATTCAAGACAAACTTATTTTCAAATAATGTGTCCCAATTTTGGAATCATTAACACTAAAGTAAAATGTAAAATTCGTTCGACATGTGGTTAATTATTCTAACTGACAAACTAGTGATGGATAGATTTTTAGAAAAAAAAAAGTGTCAGTTACACGGTTGTAAGGCCACAACCTTCCTGTGGAATTGCTAAGTGCCTTATAAGTAATGGGAGCATCCACAAATGTATAAGTAGCCAGGCATTGCGCTGGTGGTATGAAACCCCAGCACAAAGGCACGCTAAATGATTTCTTGAAAGCCATTTGGCCATACTGCACACGACCTACTATGTCAAAGTCGAGAACTGAGTTCTTGTGTAAAATGGTATGGGAATGCATAGGGAAACTCGATTAACTAGACAAGAACAGCATTGTCACCCTTACGTGGATTCCAGGACTCACTGGAATAGAAGAAAGTGAAATAGAAGATGAACCAGCAAAGAGGGGGACTGAAACACTCTTTTGGAGGCCGGAACCCTTTTGCACACTCTTTTGGAGGCCGGAACCCTTTTGCGGTGTCAGCTCCAATGTAATAATGGAAAAACTAGGCTAAGCCGAAAAAAGGAGACCTGACCATTGGGAAGATCCAGTGGGGCCTGAATCACCAAAGATTCTGCTGGGTGAATACAGCGCTTTTAGGTCAAATGAATGATTAAGTCAACGTAAAAATGCACTAAGAGTTTCAACAGGGATCCTAACGGGACATTGTCGCCTGAATGGGAACCTGAATGAGATAAAAATAATGGAGGAAGAATGATGTAGATTATGTGACATGGAAAAAGGAAACTCCATACACATTCTCGCGAATTTCAAAGCAATGCAGAATCGTAACACACAATACCTAAGATACCACTGGATACCTAATTAAAGAATCCAGATATCCTTAAATTCTTCCGGGGCATAGGATTAAAGAAGCTACTATAGGCTCAGATACTTTCCTCAGAAACTAAGTAGAAGTGGCGGGGCAAAATGGATTTTTCAGGTCCCAGAGAATACCCACTGTAGTATACAGGGTGTCCCAGGAGCTCGTACCAAAAACTTGGGAGGTGATAGAAAGACTAAGAATAATGATGGTATTTCATATAAAAAAAATTTTTACGCCCTTTGTTGACGAACTAAAGGGCTCTAAATTTGGGAATGAAAAATGGTTTTTCATTTACAATTATCAAATAATGGCTGATTGGAAATTGGTAATATTTTAACCGTTAATAAACACATAATTGCACACTTTTTGGCGTGATATACAAGTCTACAACATACTTGTGAACTCAGGCTCCGACTAAGTTAAATGGTTTACAAAGTTATGGCGAAAAGCAGGGTCAACACAGATATGGCTTTGAGGAAGCTAGATGGTGAATATACCGAAAATGAGGGGGAAAGAGTTCAACTCTCACTAGAGACTCATTTTCCTGGGAGTACCCCAAATAGGGGAGATCATCCTCTTGAAGTTCACAATAGGCCTTCGAGAGAAAGTATTACAATGGCCAAACACATTTGCAGTAACGATAGGTTGAAATGGGCTATGAACACCTTTCCACCTTTCAAGGCACCAGGAGCAGATGGAATTTTTCCAGCATTGCTCCAGAAAGGACAAGACGAAATTCTACCGCATCTGGTTAGAGACTGCATTGATACAACTGACGGAGGATATCCAAGGTGCTCAGGACAACCAAGAAACTGTAGTATATGCATTTTTGGACATAGGAGGAGCTTTTGACAATACTCCACATAAGGCTGTCGAAAGAGCATCGAACAGAAGAGGTGTAGACAGTACAACATCCAAATGGATGTCGGAACTGCTCACCACAAGAGTAGCAGAGACGAGGACTAGCGAAGACATTGTCTCCATCTGCACTACCAGAGGATACCCGCAAGGAGGAGTAGCATTCTCATTAATGTGGAGTCTGACGGTTGACGAACTCCTGTGTGGTTTGACGGATCTCGGAGTATCCTGCCAAGGAAATGCCGACGATATTGTCATAACAGTCAGGGGGAAATTCGAAAACACCCTTTGTGATATCGTACAAAAGGGTCCGAACTATACAAATAGCTGGTGTGGGCAAGTGGGACTTAGCATCAACCCCACTAAAACCATCTTGATAGCCTTCACTGAGAAAAGAAAACTCAACCTCAAAACCATAAAACTTGATGGGAACGAGATTGAATGGTGACAAGAAGTCAAGTATCTAGGTTTAACTCTAGGCAGTTAACTCCTGTGGTACAAACACGAAAAGGAGAGATACAAAGCCAAAATGGCTCTAATGGTGTGCAGAAATCCAGCAAAATCCTAAGCTTTATGTACACTGCCATAGTGAAACCAATCATCACTTATGGAGCCATGGTTTGGAGTAGCAGAGCTAGCCTATTGACGACGAGAGAAAACCTCTCCAAAATTCAAAGACTAGCCTGTATATGCATTACAGGAGCAATGAAAACATGCCCAACGGCAGCCATGGAAGTGATTCTTAACCTCACCCCACTACATATGGTGGTGGAAAGCGTTGCAGGAAGAACAAGATACAGACTAAGTAGAGAGGGAATCAATAAAAAAAACCACCTCCTCACTTCTTAAAAATCAGACAACCTGGGACATGCCACAAGACGGTATGATGAAAAAATACAACTTTTCAAAGAAATTCGTTACGGAATTAAAGAACAAGAAAGAATGGGATACATATACCATTACCAGACTTGGAAAAGAATGCCATTCAATGGTACACAGACGGCTCAAAAACAATAGGAGAAACTAGGATAGGAGTGTTCGGGCCAGGAACCAAACACTCTGAAAGCTTGGGAAAAACCCCAAGTATCTTTCAAGCGGAAATCCACGCCATAAGAAAGTGCGCCCAGTTCAATATTGATAAGGGATACAGAAGACAAAGGATTATTATAATGTTGGATAGTCAAGCAGCCATTCAAGCACTGAGCTCTTGTGTAATCAGTTCCAAAATAGTGTGGGAATGCCTAGACAAACTCAATGAACTAGGCGAGAACAATATGCATGGTCACCTTACTATGGATTCCAGGACACACTGGAATAGAAGAGAATGAAATAGCAGATGAACTCGCAAAGGGGGGGACTCAAATACCTCTCTGGGGGCCTGAACCCTTTTGCGGAATCAGCCCCAATGTTATAGTGGAAGAAATAAGTGAAGCCGAGAAAAAGAGAAGATCTGACCAATCAAAGAATCTTCTGGGTGACATCAACCTGTTGATATCGAATAAATGCATAAGTCAAAGTAAAACTGCGCTAAGAGTTTTAACAGGGACCCCAACGGGACATTGTCGCCTAAATGGGCACCTGAAAAAGCTTGAAATAGTGGAGAAAAAAAATGCAGATTTTGCAGAATGGAAGAAAAAACTGCACAGCACTCCAGAATCCTAGAGCTAAGCACCTAGGAGATTACTGGATAGAAGAGGAATATTTACCTAAGTTGAAGCCTGCAGACATCCTAAAATTCCTCCGGGAAATACGAATAAAGGAACTACTAGTTTCTGAGGCTCTGCTCAGAAACTGAGTAGAAGTAAGGGGGTACAATAGATCTTTTAGGTCTCAGTTGAATGGTGGACGCGCCATTTTTTTTGTAAGTAAAACTTTTTTAGTTATAAATGTAATAATTGGCTTTTGTGAATATTTTTAGAGATAT
Source organism: Galerucella tenella (assembly GCA_910591685.1). Lineage (NCBI taxonomy): Eukaryota > Metazoa > Arthropoda > Insecta > Coleoptera > Chrysomelidae > Galerucella > Galerucella tenella. The sequence goes on along the minus strand of CAJUYH010005599.1, from coordinate 29,107 downwards.
CAAGTCATCTTGTGACATCTCGATAACATTACCGGTCTAAGAGATACGGGCAATTTTATGTCGCACTGCACATTTATTTTGAATGCACGATTCCAGGAAGCATGGCTGTATTATTAGCAAATTATTAATAAATTGGTGTGATTTTTTCAAACCGTTTTGACTTTTTTGATGTGGTTAATTACTTGGTTACTCGTTTTTTTAAATTTGCTAATGTAATGTAGTTATTCATTTTTCAGGGTTTTGTTGATATTTTCACTTTTATTAAAGTAATGCTCGTTTTCAATAAAGTTCTTTATAGTTAAACAAAGTGAAAGTCCATATTTTTTATAAATGTAGACTGCACCAAATTATTGATAATTCACTAATAATACAGGATGCTTCCTGTAATCGTACATTCAAAATAAATGTGAATGCGCCAATAGGTGTGCAGTGCGACATAAAATTACCCGTATCTCTTAAACCGTTAATGTTATCGAGATGTCACAGGATGACTTGATATTTTTAAAAATGTTCACAAAAGCCAATTATTGCATTTATAACAGAAAAAAGTTTTACTTACAAAAAAATGGCGCATCCACCATTTAACTTAGTCGGTACCCAAGTATGTTGTAGACTTGTATATCCGCCAAAAAGTGTGCAATTATGGTGTTTATTAACGGTTGGAATATTACCAATTTCCAATCAGCCATTTGATAATGGTAAATAGAAAACCATTTTTCATTCCCAACTTTAGAACCCTATAGTTCGTTAACGAAGGGCGTGAAGAAAAAATTTTATATGAAATACCATCATTATTTTTGGCTTTTCTATCATCTCCCAAGTTTTTGGTACGAATTTCTTGGACACCCTGTATAGCCAATATACCAATCAACATGAGAGACATGTCATTATAAGTGACTTGTTTATTTACATCGAATTCCATTATTTACTTCTAGGTGGTGAGGGTTGCAACAATTAATGTGTTTTTTAGTATTAAATAACCTTAGTATTTCGTATACAAACTTTGTGTCGCCACTGGTAATCTTCATGGAGCCATTATGATAAGAGAAATAATCGGCTCGATTACCCCCCAATGGAATAAAAATTCCTAAATATGAGTAGCATAAATTCAAAAGTCCATCAATAAAAATACGAGAAATGAAAAATGGAAATAAGTTTACCGTTCCGTGTCATTATCATGTCTTTAGATGCTTTTTAGCTTCAGCTTTTTTTATTTGGCTTTTCATATTTTATCTCTTTATGGAGTAATTCATTGCTGTCTCATTTAATTTATTAATGTGAGCAGTAAAAAATTTTTCGAGGGAATGTACACAGTCAACTAGTCCACCATTCTTTATAAATTAAGTTTTGGAAATCTTTTTTGTGGGTTTTAAAAAAGGATCTCCAATGAAAAATTGTTTGGTTGCGATTTTTACGCAAATAATAAATTAGCTCTTTATTATTCCCAGCGCCAAATAAAATTAGATGCATAGACTCTACTATAACATGTTTTTTTCATTCGGTCATTTGAGGTCGGTCTATTTCTGCTACTGAGACTAATCACGGACAACAGAAGCATTCTTCCCTGACCGGTCCTATCCAATTCGTAGATGCTCACCATACATTTCAATAGACTTGTAACGTTTCAAGTGTCAATATTTGTTTGTAATCATTCTATTCAGCCTTCCCAATGTTCTCAATACAGTATCTTTGGTTTAATATCCACTTAAAATAAATTATCTATTGTTACTTATTTCGTGTGCTTCTGCCAAAGCTACAAAGATATTTCTTGAGTCCAATTTTCTTTTCTGGTGCTGGCTGCTTGGTAGTATCTAACTTGAAACTAATGCCGGATACAAATTAATCGACTTTTCAAACTAGTGCCTGCTTAAAGTGCCCGAAGCTGTCACAGACACAACGCCCCACATAACATAGTTTAAAAATAGTCTTTCCTTCAAATATTATTCAATGGAACTTTTCCTTTAGAATTCTACTTTATTATAATTAAAACATTCCAATTTAATAAGGTGGTATGCATCTTTGGTATGGTGGCCAAAGACCAGACAATCCTCTGCTATGCTAAAACTAAGCAAGGTGCAAAGACTTGCATGCACTGGCATTACAGGGGCAATGAGGACTACTCCTACAGCGGCGCTGGAAACAATGCTAGACCTTCCTCCACTACTATTATATATATATAGGGGAAGTTGGGGCAAAGTGGTCACCTTAACAAAGCCTTCCTATTAATATTTTTTTAGTAACTGAGAGAGTATTTTGGATGACTGAAGTCTCTTCTTCCATGATTTAGCTGTTGTTTCCCGACATATCCAGTGATTCTAGACCAGAACTATGAATTGATAGAGGAAAAAGTGAGTTGATGCAAAATATCCGCTTTGCCCCATATATGGGGCAAAGAGGATACGTATATCGGGGCAAAGTGGAAAGTAATTACCAGATGAAAGAAAACACTATAGATTTATTGAAATAAATCAGTCTCCACAACCAGGGCCCTCTAGAGTTAGATCCCCGTCTCCTATAGTCCATTCAGTACTAAAAGGGACTTGGTACTGACTTGCTGCCTTTTTTGCACTAAGTATATTATTTCTGACATCCTGAATAGCTGCTATCATACTGTCTTCTGACCAAGATTGTTGCTGAGTTCTACGTATATATTTACGCATCATTATGAAAATTTATTCTGAAAAAAAAAATTCAACTTATATTTTCTATAGGGACAAAGTGGACCACTTTGCCCCATAATAGGAAATCCACTTTGCCCCAATACGTATCGAAGCAGTATTTTAAAAGTAATAAAAAAATTAGCTTGTTTTGTTTGATTGCTTATATGTACGTCTCAGGTATATATAAAATGTCATTCTAACCTTATATGATACCGTACAAACAATTTGTATTTTCAGCTAAACTGCTACTTAACTCACCAATGAATATTACAAGCACGTGGTTCAAAACTTTTCACCTTACGAAAAAATTGCGTGAAGTCTTGACCGTGGTTAAATGCAGACTAAATTAGCTGTATATACGTAAGGGGAATGATATACGCGAAGACACCTATAGATGTCGTAACCATGTTGGAAATATCATATAAAATCACTTTGCCCCGAGGGGCCACTTTGCCCCAACTTCCCCTACTATTATAGGTTATGCAGATGACACCGTAATATTTTATGAGGCGGAAACCTGGGAACAACTAAAAACGAAAGTTGAAACCGACTTAATTATTGTAAAGGACTGGTTCGATTATAAGCTTTTAACAATGAATTTAGAAAAAACTACATTCTTACCTTTCAGTTGCAACGCTTCTGGCAGCGCTCCCTATCAAAAAATAACTTTTGCAAATAATGAAATAGAGGGTACAACAAATATTAAATACTTGGGAGTATACTTAGACACTAACCTCAAATGGGACTGTCATATAAAATATGTTATAAAAAAACTACAATTCATATTATATAAATTTAAACTCCTTAAGAAATGCTTACCACTACCGCAATTGAAAAAGTTATACTACGCGCTTGTGGATACTCATATCAGGTACGCCATTACTGTTTGGGGTTCGGTTCTGCAAGTGCATATACTTCCATTGCAGGTCTTACAAAGAAGATTTTTACGACTTGTAATGGGGAAACATTACAGATATTCATCTGATAGGCTGTACGAGGAAACACAAATTCTCGACCTAAGGCAGCTCTATTATTACTGTACCAATATCAAATATCACTTTAGCAATGATAAAGAGGAACCTCGTAATCATCAATATACCACTCGAAATCGTAACTTACTCAGTTATCCAGTTATAGTTAAAAAGTCCAAATCTCAACGGGCGTATTCGTATATGTCTATAAAGATGTACAACACTATACCGACAACATTGAAGGATATATATAGCAAGCCAATCTACAAACGAAAGCTAAAATCATTTATATTGGATAAACCAAGAAACTTCATAAATAACATAGTAAATTAAGAGAATACAATGAATGTTCGTACAGTGGCGGAATTACGATGTCTGAACCTAATCAAGATTATCCTCTTTTCTTGACCACTCAAGTAAATCAAAACGAGCCATCATCAGCATTCCAGATTTGAATCCTGATTATGTATGCCTACATATGAATGTGTAATTGCGTAATATGGTAGTGAAGGCGTATTGGTATCTGTGAGTGTATAACCATGCTTGTGGATAAGTATTCAATTATTAGCATTTAATTTACTGTCTATGTGTGTGCATGTTTGAGTTCTGGTTAAGATTCATATATTTATGTTTTACTTCTGTATTTGCGAATATTTATATCTTGTACTTTCGTATGTGCATCTGTTTATGTGTATTTATATTTTGCGCTTTTATATTTGCATTTATTTAGAGGTATTTATATTTTGTGCTATTGTATTATATTTGTTCATCTGTATTTGTATTTTGTGCATTTGTATATAAATTTATTTTTGAGAATCTATATTTTGTATTTGCATTTGTTGTGTATATTTTGTACTCCCGTGTTTTACATATATTTACGTGTATTTATATTTTGTGCTTTTTTATTTATAATTATTCATATGTATTTATATTCTATGCATTTGTATTTACATTTATTTATGTGTATCTATGTTTTGTACTTGTATTTAATTTTATTTATATATTTATATTTTTATGAGCATATTGTTATCACGAAACAAGTACTCATGTACTTATCGTTCATTTCTACTTTATTCGCTCTTTATAATTGTAGCCATTATATACATTATATACATATTTGTTGTGAATAAAGTTATTATTATTATTATTATTATTACTACATTATGTCATAATGTGTGAAGCAAGGGCAGCACTAACCCGACTGGAAAAAGCACTGGACCATGATGTGGCACATGGGAGAGGACACACAGAGATAAGACAGGTGGGTGATGACATTTTCAAAATGCCAACAGAACAAATGACTACCAAATATATCTTTCGCAAGAACTTCGAGATTGTCATCAAAGATCGAAAGGAGCTTGAGGAAGAGAACGCACCACCACTTAGTAGAGCGAATGAACTGATCTGGTATACAGACGGATCTAAAAATGAACTCGGCACCGGAGCGGGCATATACAGCAAGACGAGCAAATATGAAGGAATCGTCTCGCTAGGAAAATACGCCTCTGTATTCCAAGCAGAGGTTTATGCAATACTTGCGTGTGCAAGGGCTAACAGTATAAGAGCCTACAACAACAGGCAGATCAGGATCTACAGCGACAGCCAAGCCGCCCTTAAAGCACTTCAGAGCTATAGGGTGACATCTCGGCTAGTATGGGAATGCGGCGAAGAACTTAGAAGACTGGCGACTCGGAACAGTGTAACACTGGAGTGGGTACCAGGTCATAAAGGAATCGCAGGCAATGAAAAAGCTGACGAACTCGCAAGAGTAGGATCGTCAACTCTGATGAACGGACCCGAACCTGCTGTGGGCATCCCCAGATGCTTAACCAGGTCATGGTTAAAAGGGTGGTTGAAAGAACAACACAAGAAATACTGGAAGAATACGACTGGGCAAATACATGGGAAGAAATTCATAAAAGAACCATCAGAAAAAGTAGCGAAAGAACTGCTCTCAATGAGCAGGAACAAACTGCGCACCACTACGGGGCTACTTACGGGACACTTTCCCACAAAGGAGCACCTAAACAAAATAGGGCTGTACAACGGAGACCTAACATGCAGAAGATGCAAAAAGGATACCGAAACAGCTCTGCATATACTATGCAACTGTGAGTCGCTGGACCACAGAAGGCAGAAACTTTATGGTAGAACCCAAATGACTCCAGAAGACTTCTACAATCAACCAGCTAAGAACCTGTATGAGCTAATACAGGGAACGGATTGGCTGAATAGGTTGTAGTCAGAACACTAGGAGTATCCACAATAAGCCCAGGAGGCTGAGCTGGTACCGGCGAAAGGACGGCTCCGAAGAGAAAAAAAAAAAAAAAAAGAGAAAAAAAAAAAAAAAGGTGGTATGAAAATATAGACTGAAAAACTGCTCTTTATATTATCTGCTTTTTGTTCTTCCATTGAAAAACAGTTCAAAACCTAATAAATTTATTAAATAATTGGCTTTGATCACGTATAATATAATTCTAATGAAGAAAGTATAATGCTTCAGACTACGTTTCATAAACAGACTTACAAGCAGGTTGAAAATACTGAGGATTAGAAAAAGGTCATCGTTATTCCTCGTAAAAAATGCATTGCAAAAGCTGCCTCAATCCATAAAAGAATTTCCAGCTAATAATGAAATGGAATGATATTTGAAAAAATTGCTTAATATGTAGTAAGGAAATTTTATTTGAAACAATAACTATACCGGGTGTCCTACGACGTTTTGATATTCCAATATTTCGAGAATCGTTTACATGAAATGTATGGCAGCTATATAGGCAGTGGAAACAAAAAAACTCAGGCCCAAACTCGGTTGATCAAAGTGTAATTATGTTTGAAAATATCAGAAAATAAACAATAAAAACTAATAAAAAAACCCAGGTCCAAACTGGGTTTTGAACCTAGGACCTCTGGGTTGTAAACTCAGTATCCTACCAACTGGGCTAATCTGCTCACATTCAGTCACATCGAATAGAAGATTAGAGGCTGCTTGGACGCATGCGCACCTCAACTACTAACTTTCAGTTGCCCATAGTTCATCTTCGGGAGCGATGCTGCGTAATCGGCTATACGTTAATTGTAAACTGATGTTTAGCTGTACTGTTTAGTTTGCAGTTTCATACACGTGTTCGTCGGAGACTTTTTTTATTTTGTTTGAAGTTTTTGATCGATTTTGAGCTGCACCTCTTAGTTATTGATGGTGAAGAATAAACTAGACGTCACTACACAATACAAATTTCACTTTCAGTTTGAGAGACCAAGACACAAGGCTAGTTTTTAGGCTCGCCCTATTTCGGTCGACACCTAGTAAAAGCCAATAAAATAATGAAATGAATTATCACTAAAACTTCAATTTCTGTTCGAATGAAAACGATCGTGTGAATATAAAACAAACTGAAGCAAAATGAGGAAACTTCAATATCTTTAAATGTATCACAAGCTTTCAACAAAATTAAATATGTGAATATTTACTATATTGAGAGCAATAAATATTCTTATTGGCATAGAATTTCAATGAAGTATCAATCCGAATCCGTCCTCTGCCATTCAAGTTAGTATCGTTCTACTATCAAAGGAATATTTCAATAGATATCGCAGAATGATAATTATTCAAAAACAGTGACCGTTCAACTAAAAAGCAGCAACTACTTCCCGGGCTATGGGCCCCGACGGCTATTGAATTACACTTCAAGTCAAACGGAGTATTTTAAGGCAAATATAATAATTTTGAATTTGTTGAGTGAAAATACGGAACATTCAAATTAAATACTAATAGGAATAATTTTAAAATGTATGCAAATGGGAACAATGCTCGGAATGGGATGTAACGAAAACTTAAAAACAACTTCCAAGGTAAAACGTAATTTTATGTTAATTGTCTACCGACGTTTTTTGGATTGCGGTTGTGATTTGCAAACTCTGGTTATTATTAAAATGAATAGTAGAAGTATTTGAATTTTAAATAGTTTTCATTCGTTGAATATTATTTCACTTTTTTCGCTCAACGGCAATAATATGAAATTACTGAGTGTGATGAAATTTAACAAATTGGAACCAATCTAGATAATATAGGTACGAGCTTGGAGATGTAGGTTTCATATTTTGGTTTTTGAGAGGAAGCAAAACCGATCTGGGGTGGGTGGAGGAGGTTAACAATGAGAGATTTTTGAAGTCATATTGCCACTGAAGGAGTGAGCTGTGAATGACCTATAATTTTTTGCGAAAAACTGATTTTCGTGACATTTTAACCTTCATAACTTTTTCAGCCGGCACGATATCAATTTCGATTTTTCACATCTTCATTAAAAAACCGCAATAAAGTTGTATACAAGAATCCCGCTCACTAGGAATTTTTCCGCAGATAAAACCCTCAATGGCTGGACTATCAAGCAAAGTTCGTTGTTGGGTGGTAAATAGGACTGGCTATTCTCCTCCCATACAATATTTTAATATATAACGCTACAATAATTATGAATTGTAACAAATTATTTATTTATTTATTTATTAATAAACGGGATCATCCCCTTGTAGAAAACATTTATAAATAAAGATAAGTATAAAGCTATATAATTTGGTTGGTAGTTACAAATTTAAACAAAAACATCAGAAATAAACCATTACTATAATAAAATACGATAAAATGACACATAATCTAGTAAATTGACTCACTGAACACCAAAATAATAAAATGAAATGATAATAATATAGAATAATAAACTAGCTCAATAAAACTCTTAAATTACTTTTGAAATTATTCAATGAAACTCCAGTAAAGTTATGCCCCAAATCACAATATGAATTTACTGACCGTGCAAGCCGTGAAACCGAGCAATGGTAACCATAATTGGTACTGTGAAAGGGTACTTCCAAAAGGTTGTAACTACGAGTGACTCTACTAGGAATTTCAAAGGAAAACAATGCAAGAAGTTCTGGACACGAGATGGTGCCCGAGATCAGCTTGAATAGTACAGTAAGTTCCGTGTAGGTTCTTCTAGTTTCCAAAGACATAATGTTAATACTGTCCATGATATCATTGTACCTATAATCACCAACTGGGATATGCATTTTGTAAGCTACATGCCTGAGAAATTTATGTTGAACTTTTTCCAAAGAAGATATATGAACCCTACAATATGGGGACCATATTACACATGCATATTGAAGAAGAGAACAAACTAAACTATTATGAAGAGTTGTCACAGCCTTCACCAATAAATATTTGGAATTCCGCATTAAAAATCTTAGCATTTGATAACCCCTACTAGTGGTTTTATTGATGTGTTCAATAAATGACAATTTAGTGTCGAAGAATACACCCAAATCTTTAATTAACTTAACACGTTTTATTGATTCAGTTCGGAGTCTGTAGTTATGAATAAGTGGATTTGATGACCTAGTAAAAGTAATGCAATAGCATTTATCAATATTCAATGTCATACCATTAACAATACACCAATTTTTGAGTGAATCAACATAAGATTGTAATTTACAGCAATCTTCAACACTCCTGACAGTTTTGTAAATTTTTAAGTCGTCTGCAAATAATGAATATTTTGAATGTTTAAAAATAGATCCAATATCGTTAATAAAAAGGTTAAAAAGTAACGGACCTAAATGGGATCCCTGTGGTACCCCCGAAGTGACAATTATAGGATCAGATATATAGTTTTTTTATTTTTACGAATTGTTTTCTATTGGTTAGATAGCTATGCAACCAAGTCAAAAGCTATGATGGAAATTCCATTTTACCCAATTTGTATATAAGAATATCATGACATACTTTATCAAAGGCCTTGCTGAAATCTGTATAAATGAAGTCAATCTGTATTCCTGACTCCATATTACTGATTATGTCATTCTGATATAATAACAGATTGGTCACTGTTGACCTACCCGAAGTAAATCCATGCTGTTCATCTCAACCTTTGAATATAATCAATAAATAACAAATTCGGAACAGAAATATAACATACATTATATTACTCCACCGGATTCATTTGCATCGCCGGTTTATGATTTATTCATTGTTGGAAGAATCATATATCGTAAAGATTATGCATTTCTAATGATCATCGTACACATTGTGATCTTTTATTCCATTGAAATGCTTCTAATCAGTATTCCATTACTCGATACTTCCATCTATTCAATTTAAAAAGCTTCCATTGAAGCCTTGAAAGTGAGTTCTGTAGGAGTAAATGATTAATTTGATTATTTGTACAGAAGGTGATTGAGAAAGTGAAATGCCTACAAGAAAAAAGAGAACTGCAAAAAGATGCGAAAGCAATTCCCTCTGCAATATTTTTTTATTTTCTCGAAACACTAAAACCGAATGTATCGTCTGCCATTAACTTCCTCAGTGGATTCTGCCATAATCCTGAAGGAGAAGTATTGTAAGGACGTACCAATGATATTGACGCAATGAAAACGTGTTTCTTTTCCCCCTTACTTTAAGAAGAAATTCGGTACGAATGTAAAACTCCATAAAATACGTTCAACATTTACTACACGTGTATTGAATGGCTTTCTTCTAATTGAAAATATTCTGTGCCTACAACCTTTTTTTTCATTATAACGCATAAATATTAGGAAAAGAACAACATAAAATGTACACAGAGTGTGTCTCACGACATTGTGACAGTCCAGTATCCGACAGTATACGAAAAGTATGAAATTTGGCAGTTATAAACAGTAGAACTACATGACATTGATGGCGTATCGGCACTTAAGAAGCTTTGAGAAGATTGTTGAATTAACTTACTTGCGAGGAAGGGTTATTCAATTCGACTCCTTTTAAAAACCAGGTGAACAGCTTACTGCCAGTGAACAGAAAAACTACAGAGTGGAGTAATTTATCATGTCTGTCAAATTAAATGACAACTTGAAGTTGTCTACTCGTTCACGGTCTAAGATCTCCCGAGGTTTGCTTAAAACATGAACAGACTTCGACACCCCCTAAAAATTATTAAGAAATTGAGGACGGTTTTTTCCCGTCCGTCATGTCGGAACGAGGAACAGATTCCTCGGGGATTTTTCATTCGTTAAAACGTAAGAAAATAAATGAAAATTTTTTTGAAAAATGACCCACTCCACTAAATAACGTGATTAGAAAGCCAGAAGAAAAATGTATTGCCAACTCAATGAAGGCGCGTACACGCCAATAATCTTCTTAACTTTTCATAAATTGAAGTATTATAAAGACGTTTGCATTTCGGAGATTTATTTTGCTTAATGAGGCATTAAAAAAAAGAGTTTGTCCTTACCAGATGCTCTCACCTGATTAATATTGACGATTTCCAATAAACTGATTTATTGAAACAGAAGCATTTTTAAATTAGCTCAATTAGTTTTAATTTATAAGCGAGCTCCATTTGAACAAATGTCTCAATTTTTTTTACAGATGAAGTTTATTACTCAGGTCTCGAGAGACAAGAAATCATTGGTTATTAATAGATAATTGTATGAAAAATATTCAGAAAGCAATAACCTGCACGCGTATTCTGCAACTTGATAAAAATAGGAAATAGAAATGGAGTTGATGTTTGTGAGTTTTGACATGTGGTGTGGGTCAGTGAGTTGTAAAAACTTCACAAACAACACAAACATGGCGCAGTGAGTAACTGTCTGTGAATCACAGATAACCCACTTATAGATAGGAAACTGACCCGTGGCGCATCCCATGGGTGACGCCATCTTGAGAGTCCCGTCAGTAACTCTAACACCTTTGTCATGGTTGTGATCTTTGCTTACAGCCGAGAAAGGAGATCTCTGTAATTTCACAGTCTTTGGCGGTATATTCAAAATTAGGTACTGTATTTCAACTTTTATTGCAAAATGGATGTATGGTCTTTTTTCGATATCTCATTTATAGTTACTCAACATTAAAATAATATTACAATAATAAGAATCAAATAGTCAAGTTGAATTGAATGAAATGTTGAAAAATAGACCATATAATGCCCGAAGTGTGAAAAATAAAGCAATAATCATCAAGTCCATATATTTTATTCAATTAAAAAAAAGTACACAATAAATAAAACGTTTTTCACATATTTCGATGACAAACATGAAGAGAAATAAATGTTAGTTCAACAACAATGAAATATACTGAACCAAACTTCTTTCCAGTCAAACTGAACGTTATTGAACGTTGATTCCCATCGCTGGGAAGTTCAAAGCTGTATAAATGAATAACTTCAGCTTACCGGGTGCACCTTACATTACAGGCGTTCACTATACATTGTCTTGACATTGTCTGTTGAAATAAAAGTTCCATACTAAACTATAAGAAGAAACTATAAAAACCCAACACACTCTGTCGACCTGATCAAAATATATGTATAAAAATAAATTGTAAAAACTGGACTAGCCCACAGATATAACTAAACGTCGTAAATCGTAATGGTTGTCTGCAGCTATTAGGTTAAGTATCAGTGGTAGGATATATGAGGGTGTCTGCAATTACTACTAAAACTCTCGTTAAACTACTCGTTAAATCAGCAATTTTAGAAGAGACGGGACTCTCCAGGTAGCATTACCCTCGCGCGTTTGGAATGCTTATCATACCCTGCTTTGAATTGAGTCAAATGATAATTAAAATGTCAGACGACTGAAAAAGCATCAATCAACAGAGAAGCTATCTGATTCCATCAAATGTCAAGAGCAACAGATACAGGTGCACAGAAAGATCAATTTAAAACAGACGGAAATCGAAAAAAAATATACTTTATTTCTTGTCAGTAACAAGTTAGTGAGTCAGTAACAAATCTATTCCCTAGTATACCTCATGATGAAACTATCACTCTTGTTGATAACTTGCTCACTTACAATAATACTAATCCCATAATTCAGTTTGATATTATAAATTTATTAAGAGTTTGTTTAAATCAAAATTATTTTCATTTCAACGGAAAGGTTTATAGCAGTGAAGAGGGTTTGATTATGGGCAACCCTCTCAGTCCTCTATTATCAGAAATTTTCATGGATAATATAGAAAAGATAATTCATAAACACCCCCTTAGTAAAAAATTTGTTTACTGGCACCGATATGTAGATGACATTTTAGCTTGCTTCACTGGTACTACGAGACAATTAGATAACTTCATTACTCACATTAACTCAATACATAAAAATATCAAATATACAGTAGAAATTGAACAAAATAAGACCATAAACTTTCTAGATCTTACAATATCAAATAATAATAATAGACATGACTTTTCTATATTTCACAAACCATCACATACAGACATTACAATTCATAATAGTTCAGTCCACCCAATCAGTCATAAATTAGCAGCTTTCAATAGTATGATACATAGACTTTCAACAGTTCCATTGAATATTGACAATTACAATAAAGAACTAAATGTAATAAAGCAAATAGCGGTTAATGATAATTACGATCCAAATTTAATTGACAACATCATAAATAAAAAGATACGAAAACATACTCTAGAACAAGTATTTCCTTCTGATGGAAACCAAAATAACCAATTTAAAAGCTTAACTTACTTTGGAATACCATCATTAAAAATAAAATCATTCTTAGAAACTTTAGACTTGAATATTTGCTTCAGAACTGACAACAATTCAAATCATTTATTAGCAAATCAACACTCTTTCGATTCAAATTTTGAAATTTTGCATATAGAAACTAAATTCTTCAAATCAAATCTTTTAGAAGCCCTAGAGATAAATAAAAACAAATATTCAGATAATCTTCTTAACGACCAACTTGATATCAACAATTCTCCATTATTAAACCTTTTTACCTAGAAAGATTCCTGTAGGATGGTTGTGAATGAGTTTCCAGGTGAACTTGTTAAATACTTCAGTTAATCCCATATTTAGACAACTTCTTTCCATTTCCTTGTAAATAGATTATAATTTTATTGTTAAATATCCGTATAATTTAGTATTGAGGCACTGTATAAATAGAAAGTTTCTCATTATACCTCCATTCGTTTGAAAAGCTACTGTGTTAGAGAAACGCGTCACTTTATGGTTAAATACGATGTAGATTTAATAAATTTAATACTTTGGTAATCACATATACCTACATATAACATAACCTAAATTATTATCAGTAGATTACCTAGCTGCGAACATTCTTCCTTTAATTTTCTTGTTTTTCATATCAGAGCCTCACATATTTTTGATAAATACCAAAATCTTTCAACAGTCTGTTAAGTTCATCTCTCTGAAAATTAGTTGAGAATTGAAATCTAGTCTTCATGAATTGAATGGTGGATACGGCCCTGCGGCTCGGTTTCATGAAGGCAGTATTTGATTGTCGACTAACTTCGGTTGAGTTTTCAACTTCCGGTTGATACCTATCAGTTTTATAATTGCTTGTTTCTTGTAACAGTCCCAAGATCTCAGAGCAATTGGTACAGAAGCACGTTCAACAATAAAATATATATTTATATCGTATATGACTCAAATCATATTATATTAAATTATCTTCAAAGTGAACCCATTATAAAGCTTGAAATGTTAATTGTGAGTTATCTCACTTTGTTCACTGGTACGGAAAGTTTGTAATCCCAGTTACGTGGTTCAGTACATCTTGGTTTCAAAGATTTTTGCAGAAATAACAGACGGCCTTTGATAAATCTATCGTAATGGGGAGGCAAAAATGGCCACTCAAGTGTAACTTCTCCTTTTTATCAGAAGATCAAAAAGCGGCAGAAGTTTGCTTTCTGACAACTCCTTTTCTAGGGTCGGTTTCAGGCAAATTGAGTTACAAACAATGGAATAATTTGTTGATATAAAGTTATGGAAGATATCAATGAACGCTCATGTAAGCTTGACTAAAAAAAATTGCCTTCTTCAACATATTTTTATAAAATAGAATCCCTCACATAGCGTTCACGGAATTATTTGATATTTCAGGTTAAAACTGAGAATTATTTTCTTTGCTTATAAATTAATCCGCCATGGATGGAAAATATATATTTCATCCATAGTACCTGAATGACTACCAAATGCGAGAAGATGAAAAGCACGAATAGGGTGGTCAATTAAAAATAGATTCTAGTTTATGCATAACATAGTTAGATCTAAAGAAACAAATTACATTGCGCCATATTCAATTTAATGACAGCATTCCAAGAAATGAATAAACTTTTCCAAAATAGTGGTTTAGTTACCAGCTTGCCGTGAAGCCAGACTTTATTTTTAAAATGTTTGAACAATCGACTTTTTTCGTAGGTATTCCAAAAAAATACCCCCTCTAGCGGCCGTAGTTGATCATGTCGGGATGAAATTTTCAAAACCATCCCCTTTTCTAGTATACAATTGATCAAGCTCCTGATGTTAAAAATCTATTGGGCACATGGTCGGGAATTGTGGCAAGCCGACGTACAAATACTACACCTACACATACATACAAAAGCAATCCTTTATCGAGGAGCCATTTGAAGTGATTATAAATTTAAAGGCTAGTCAGCCGAGTTTCCGATTTTGCTGATTGCAGCGCCACTAACACCCACTCGCCCATCTTTGATCCCTCAAGTTTCAGGGAAGACTCTTCCAAAGGGGTAAAGTCTCCGCACTAAAAACTTCGTTCGCTTTTTAATGTTATACTGAAATGTATGGAAAATGGTGGAAGTAAACAACATTTCAAACTCTTGTTGAATATTTGTCGTGTATTGTGAGTTTATTTATAAAACTAAGAAGGAGTTCAAGCACAAACCTTTCGAAGTTCTAAGCTTATTTGCTGAATAACAAAATAAATATGAGAAGCAATGGATATTTGCCAAGGAAGTTCGAAAACAAAACATAATCAACACGTAATTGAAATTATATAATTTGGGAAATTCGAAAAAAGTGCTATGGCTTCGAAGTTTATTGGAACGCAGTAGACGTTGAATAACCACTAGCATAAAATCCACGGAAATAGCTGTAAGACGTCCGTAGCCTCATTGATTTGAATATCAGTCTATTATTATTATGCCATTGTTCTCTCCACATTCTTTTGTTTTGAAAATGAATGCTTTCGTGTGTTGGCAATTCCGTGTTATTTGTTTTATGCTTGTCTGTGAACCAGGATAATATAAGATTAAATTAATATGAGGTTTATATATTTTTCCACTGTGCTCTTATTGTGAATAGTAGAATATTGGCGAATGAAAAGACGCAGCTAACCAAGCCAAATACAAGAACATCGAAGTGGAAATATTCTCATCAACAAACCTTTCATTAAAATCCTCATTGAAAAAAAATCTCGTGCCACTTTGTTTGTCCGCGATGAACTCCTCACCTTAACCACCGATTTTAATCAAACTTGGCCCACTTTGTGCAATTCGAGTAGAAAACGAGAGATAATTCTAGCGATAAGTACCAGCGAAACATAAAAGGTTTGTTCGACTTGATTATTCAACCTAACCATGACAATAAAGTGAAACTCTAACCAACAGGCCTCAATTAAGACCTTTAGATTGTTGATTTCCACTCGTTGTAGCTGCTCAATAATATAACATTTCAAGACACAACACATTATATTATTCAGTTTTGAGTAACTACAAGTGAGGAGCATCCACGCAAAAGTAAACAAATCCATTTTCACCACAAAATGAGATAAATATTGCATCATGTAGACCCCGATCATCTCTATGAGATCTCATTACCAGTTTTCACCAAAAGCACATAAATCCTTTTATAATGGTGTGGTGAAATCAGGAACTTCAACCAAAGAGGAACAAATCCGTGAACTATTAATTTGCGTCAGTTTCAGAAGAATTTCTCTCAAAAAGCAACAAATCCTTGCAGGAAATACGAAGGCGCTGTTCAGAACCATGCAAAAGTGAACAAATCCAGAGGTATTTCAGAACTGCCTACTAAACATTATATTTTATACATAGTGTGTCATCTTGTGTTTAATAGTGTAAATAACGGTTAATGCAAGTTGTCTGAACATGTCTTAGTGGTGCAAACTGTTCCGCGATTTTGGCTAATAGCCATAGGCAACGATAGAGACCACCACGCCTGCAAATATATTTCACTATTGCATACGCTGGAAGTGTTTGGAGTAATTTATTGGTTTTTAGTAATTTATCGACTCTTTGATCTCAGTAGGTGAGGGTAACAGTGGATCTCGAAAAAGACAACGGAAACCTACTAAAAGGGAGATGTAAAACAGGAAAGAGGTTGTGACTGTTTATGTGAAGAACCTTCAATATTCATGACATTTTCCCAAGTAGACAAGTTTTTGTTCATTTGTAACATTTTTCTAAGGTGATTAAAGAAATATTTTTTTGCTTGAAACGGCCTTTATTATATTACGTCAGTCAAAAGAGAACAATTCCAACCGGCTGGTCAAGCAAAACGATACAAATCCTCACATTTCAAGCAAAAGTAAACAAATCCATATCATTATATCGAAAAACTCCCTTAATATTTCAGCAAAAATAAAATAAAAATTGTAGCATATTTTCTGATATTTTTTATAAAATTTAGCAAAAATGAAACCCCAAATTTTTCCAAAATTGTGACTACAGCAAAAAATATCGTTTTATGCAGATATATTTCAAATGGATTTGTTTACTTTTGCGTGGATGCTCCTCAAGTGGTAAAAAATTGCGTTTTTAAGAACCTGAATGTCAAAAAAATACTTGTGCTTGAACTCTATGAACATTTCCATTAAATGTACAATTTATTAAAAAAAGGTATCCTCTTCCATTTTTTCATGGACTGCCACTGGCAGATGTCCGGGCGGTTTGCCGGTACGTGCTTCCAAGTGCAACCATCCAGAATTCATATTTCACGTCTCTCTCTTTGTGGATTCTTATCACTTGTGGTGTATGTGTGAGGTACATGGTTGGTGGCTTAGGTTTCGGTCGACACAGTAAAACCCCTGATAATATTTCAACATTTTTATGAATTGTTGGGTTGTTGAAACGGGTTAATTATTCGTGTATGAATTCACAAAAAGACCAAAATATATCATGTTTGAATAGCGCAATTTTATATGCGGGATAGAGAGAAATTCTGACAAAATATTGTCCTCTTGTGCGAAGACTGGTTACTTATATGGTGTTTATAAAATAGTGGAATTTCTAGCCAAATAATTACTGATTGCCAGAATAAGCATTTAAAAAAAACTTTCTAACAGCTGAAATACTACTACATTAAGATATCATCCTAAAATATTGTTCATAATTCTTTTTGTTAACCTTTTGGGGGAATCAAACAACAATATTTTTAATATTTTCCAATGTGAAATAAAATATACAAACAATCGTAGAAAAAAATATATATTTCACACAGCAGTGAATATGTTACTTCTCTGCCTAGTTAAACAAATACCTATACTCTATTTCTTAATGCCTGACAGCACAGTAGCCTCATTATACAGGGTGAATCACGACTAACGGGACGGAGGTTTATGGCGAAACGGTAAAAAATTTGAAATGTTTGTCACCTTGGTAGTTTGTACATCCATATAGGCTACATTTTGAAATTATTTTGAAATATACAGGATGTTCCAATAAAGTGTGGCGTATCACAGTTATATTTTTTCTTATGGAACACCCTATATTTGATTGCATTTTCTGATTGCACCCAAAAAATAAAGTACTGTTTCATAATGGTTCCCTATACCTAAATACAGAGGGTTCCGAGTTATGCTGACTTTTTTTAAAATGTAAACATTTCGAAAAAAATTAATAACTCATTGATATATAATAAATTCTAGCGAATTTCCTCTCACAGCTCAATAGTCGGATATTCGTAGAATGTATTCCACGATTGAGTACTAAACATCTATTTACAGGGTGTTTAGAATTATCAGTTGAATTATTAGATCAATAAATGTGCTATAACGGGCTTATTTCAAATAGAACACCCTGTATTTCTGAAATTCTTCATATTCAAAAAAATATCCTCTTTCGAATGGTATGAGGGTGTCCTATACCTAGGAATTATACTTTTCGCGCAATTCACAATTTTCTTAAAATTGTATGCTAAATCGATTTTAAAACGTCTGCAGTTCTATCTTAATTTAATACTAATTATCTTGAATAAGTTATTGTGAAAAAAAAACAGTGAAACTGCTAATAAATATGGACACTTGTAGTTCCTGTGGTACACTAACTCTTTTGTTACCGATGACGTTGAATGATTTTTCACTCAACGCCGATGAGTATTTGAGTACATAATAAAACAAAAACACATTATTAATAAAGCAA